>JASFXZ010000191.1:0-52629 GCA_032209605.1 Mactromeris polynyma | reverse complement strand
GTCAGTCAGAGCCAGTCAGAGTCAGTTAGAGTCAGTCATAGTCAGTCAGGGGCAGCATAAGCCGTAAATTTAGATGCAAGTAAACACATATATATATATTTCAATAGTTGGCATCAAGACGAACAAAATGATGTATTACTTGACATATTTACGTGAAAACAAAATTTTCGCTAAAAATCGAAATCGCGTACAGGTCTTGACCTGTGATAGAATTTCATTTTTCTGAAAAAAAATATTTCTCTCTGATTTTGCTCATTTTCTCAGGACTTAAAGACCTACCTACTCCGTCGACAAAAATGTCTTCAGCTATGCAATATATCCATTTCAGAGTCAGTCAGAGCCAGTCAGAGTCAGTCAGAGTCAGTCATAGTCAGTCAGGGGCAGCATAAGCCGTAAATTTAGATGCAAGTATACACATATATTTATATTTCAATAGTTGGCATCAAGACGAACAAAATGATGTATTACTTGACATATTTACGTGAAAACAAAATTTTCGCAAAAAATCGAAATCGCGTACAGGTCTTGACCTGTGATAGAATTTCATTTTTCTGAAAAAAAATATTTCTCTCCGATTTTGCTCATTTTCTCAGGACGAAAAGACCTACCTACTCCGTCGACAAAAATGTCTTCAGCTATGCAATATATCCATTTCAGAGTCAGTCAGAGTCAGTCATAGTCAGTCAGGGGCAGCACAAGCCGTAAATTTAGATGCAAGTATACACATATATATATATTTTAATAGTTGGCAACAAGACGAACAAAATGATGTATTACTTGACATATTTACGTGAAAACAAAATTTTCGCTAAAAATCGAAATCGCGTACAGGTCTTGACCTGTGATAGAATTTCATTTTTCTGAAAAAAAATATTTCTCTCCGATTTTGCTCATTTACTCAGGACTTAAAGACCTACCTACTCCGTCGACAAAAAAGTCTTCAGCTATGCAATATATCCATTTCAGAGTCAGTCAGAGCCAGTCAGAGCCAGTCAGAGTCAGTCAGAGTCAGTCATAGTCAGTCAGGGGCAGCATAAGCCGTAAATTTAGATGCAAGTATACACATATATATATATTTCAATAGTTGGCATCAAGACGAACAAAATGATGTATTACTTGACATATTTTCGTGAAAACCAAATTTTCGCTAAAAATCGAAATCGCGTACAGGTCTTGACCTGTGACAGAATTTCATTTTTCTGAAAAAAAATATTTCTCTCCGATTTTGCTCATTTACTCAGGACTTAAAGACCTACCTACTCCGTCGACAAAAAAGTCTTCAGCTATGCAATATATCCATTTCAGAGTCAGTCAGAGCCAGTCAGAGCCAGTCAGAGTCAGTCAGAGTCAGTCATAGTCAGTCAGGGGCAGCATAAGCCGTAAATTTAGATGCAAGTATACACATATATATATATTTCAATAGTTGGCATCAAGACGAACAAAATGATGTATTACTTGACATATTTTCGTGAAAACCAAATTTTCGCTAAAAATCGAAATCGCGTACAGGTCTTGACCTGTGATAGAATTTCATTTTTCTGAAAAAAAATATTTCTCTCCGATTTTGCTCATTTACTCAGGACTTAAAGACCTACCTACTCCGTCGACAAAAAAGTCTTCAGCTATGCAATATATCCATTTCAGAGTCAGTCAGAGCCAGTCAGAGCCAGTCAGAGTCAGTCAGAGTCAGTCATAGTCAGTCAGGGGCAGCATAAGCCGTAAATTTAGATGCAAGTATACACATATATATATATTTCAATAGTTGGCTTCAAGACGAACAAAATGATGTATTACTTGACATATTTACGTGAAAACAAAATTTTCGCTAAAAATCGAAATCGCGTACAGGTCTTGACCTGTGATAGAATTTCATTTTTCTGAAAAAAAATATTTCTCTCTGATTTTGCTCATTTTCTCAGGACTTAAAGACCTACCTACTCCGTCGACAAAAATGTCTTCAGCTATGCAATATATCCATTTCAGAGTCAGTCAGAGCCAGTCAGAGTCAGTCAGAGTCAGTCATAGTCAGTCAGGGGCAGCATAAGCCGTAAATTTAGATGCAAGTATACACATATATATATATTTCAATAGTTGGCATCAAGACGAACAAAATGATGTATTACTTGACATATTTACGTGAAAACAAAATTTTCGCTAAAAATCGAAATCGCGTACAGGTCTTGACCTGTGATAGAATTTCATTTTTCTGAAAAAAAATATTTCTCTCCGATTTTGCTCATTTACTCAGGACTTAAAGACCTACCTACTCCGTCGACAAAAATGTCTTCAGCTATGCAATATATCCATTTCAGAGTCAGTCAGAGCCAGTCAGAGTCAGTCAGAGTCAGTCATAGTCAGTCAGGGGCAGCATAAGCCATAAATTTAGATGCAAGTATACACATATATATATATATCAATAGTTGGCATCAAGACGAACAAAATGATGTATTACTTGACATATTTACGTGAAAACAAAATTTTCGCTAAAAATCGAAATCGCGTACAGGTCTTGACCTGTGATAGAATTTCATTTTTCTGAAAAAAAATATTTCTCTCTGATTTTGCTCATTTTCTCAGGACTTAAAGACCTACCTACTCCGTCGACAAAAATGTCTTCAGCTATGCAATATATCCATTTCAGAGTCAGTCAGAGTCAGTCATAGTCAGTCAGGGGCAGCATAAGCCGTAAATTTAGATGCAAGTATACACATATATATATATTTCAATAGTTGGCATCAAGACGAACAAAATGATGTATTACTTGACATATTTACGTGAAAACAAAATTTTCGCTAAAAATCGAAATCGCGTACAGGTCTTGACCTGTGATAGAATTTCATTTTTCTGAAAAAAAATATTTCTCTCCGATTTTGCTCATTTTCTCAGGACTTAAAGACCTACCTACTCCGTCGACAAAAATGTCTTCAGCTATGCAATATATCCATTTCAGAGTCAGTCAGAGCCAGTCAGAGTCAGTTAGAGTCAGTCATAGTCAGTCAGGGGCAGCATAAGCCGTAAATTTAGATGCAAGTATACACATATATATATATTTCAATAGTTGGCATCAAGACGAACAAAATGATGTATTACTTGACATATTTACGTGAAAACCAAATTTTCGCTAAAAATCGAAATCGCGTACAGGTCTTGACCTGTGATAGAATTTCATTTTTCTGAAAAAAAACATTTCTCTCCTATTTTGCTCATTTTCTCAGGACTTAAAGACCTACCTACTCCGTCGACAAAAATGTCTTCAGCTATGCAATATATCCATTTCAGAGTCAGTCAGAGCCAGTCAGAGTCAGTTAGAGTCAGTCATAGTCAGTCAGGGGCAGCATAAGCCGTAAATTTAGATGCAAGTATACACATATATATATATTTCAATAGTTGGCATCAAGACGAACAAAATGATGTATTACTTGACATATTTACGTGAAAACAAAATTTTCGCTAAAAATCGAAATCGCGTACAGGTCTTGACCTGTGATAGAATTTCATTTTTCTGAAAAAAAATATTTCTCTCTGATTTTGCTCATTTTCTCAGGACTTAAAGACCTACCTACTCCGTCGACAAAAATGTCTTCAGCTATGCAATATATCCATTTCAGAGTCAGTCAGAGCCAGTCAGAGTCAGTCAGAGTCAGTCATAGTCAGTCAGGGGCAGCATAAGCCGTAAATTTAGATGCAAGTATACACATATATTTATATTTCAATAGTTGGCATCAAGACGAACAAAATGATGTATTACTTGACATATTTACGTGAAAACAAAATTTTCGCAAAAAATCGAAATCGCGTACAGGTCTTGACCTGTGATAGAATTTCATTTTTCTGAAAAAAAATATTTCTCTCCGATTTTGCTCATTTTCTCAGGACGAAAAGACCTACCTACTCCGTCGACAAAAATGTCTTCAGCTATGCAATATATCCATTTCAGAGTCAGTCAGAGTCAGTCATAGTCAGTCAGGGGCAGCACAAGCCGTAAATTTAGATGCAAGTATACACATATATATATATTTTAATAGTTGGCAACAAGACGAACAAAATGATGTATTACTTGACATATTTACGTGAAAACAAAATTTTCGCTAAAAATCGAAATCGCGTACAGGTCTTGACCTGTGATAGAATTTCATTTTTCTGAAAAAAAATATTTCTCTCTGATTTTGCTCATTTTCTCAGGACTTAAAGACCTACCTACTCCGTCGACAAAAATGTCTTCAGCTATGCAATATATCCATTTCAGAGTCAGTCAGAGCCAGTCAGAGTCAGTCAGAGTCAGTCATAGTCAGTCAGGGGCAGCATAAGCCGTAAATTTAGATGCAAGTATACACATATATATATATTTCAATAGTTGGCATCAAGACGAACAAAATGATGTATTACTTGACATATTTACGTGAAAACAAAATTTTCGCTAAAAATCGAAATCGCGTACAGGTCTTGACCTGTGATAGAATTTCATTTTTCTGAAAAAAAATATTTCTCTCCGATTTTGCTCATTTACTCAGGACTTAAAGACCTACCTACTCCGTCGACAAAAATGTCTTCAGCTATGCAATATATCCATTTCAGAGTCAGTCAGAGCCAGTCAGAGTCAGTCAGAGTCAGTCATAGTCAGTCAGGGGCAGCATAAGCCGTAAATTTAGATGCAAGTATACACATATATATATATTTCAATAGTTGGCATCAAGACGAACAAAATGATGTATTACTTGACATATTTACGTGAAAACAAAATGTTCGCTAAAAATCGAAATCGCGTACAGGTCTTGACCTGTGATAGAATTTCATTTTTCTGAAAAAAAATATTTCTCTCCGATTTCGCTCATTTTCTCAGGACTTAAAGACCTACCTACTCCGTCGACAAAAATGTCTTCAGCTATGCAATATATCCATTTCAGAGTCAGTCAGAGCCAGTCAGAGTCAGTCAGAGTCAGTCATAGTCAGTCAGGGGCAGCATAAGCCGTAAATTTAGATGCAAGTATACACATATATATATATTTCAATAGTTGGCATCAAGACGAACAAAATGATGTATTACTTGACATATTTACGTGAAAACAAAATTTTCCCTAAAAATCGAAATCGCGTACAGGTCTTGACCTGTGATAGAATTTCATTTTTCTGAAAAAAAATATTTCTCTCCGATTTTGCTCATTTACTCAGGACTTAAAGACCTACCTACTCCGTCGACAAAAATGTCTTCAGCTATGCAATATATCCATTTCAGAGTCAGTCAGAGCCAGTCAGAGCCAGTCAGAGCCAGTCAGAGTCAGTCAGAGTCATTCATAGTCAGTCAGGGGCAGCATAAGCCGTAAATTTAGATGCAAGTATACACATATATATATATTTCAATAGTTGGCATCAAGACGAACAAAAAATGATGTATTACTTGACATATTTACGTGAAAACAAAATTTTCGCTAAAAATCGAAATCGCGTACAGGTCTTGACCTGTGATAGAATTTCATTTTTCTGAAAATAATATTTCTCTCCGATTTTGCTCATTTTCTCAGGACGAAAAGACCTACCTACTCCGTCGACAAAAAAGTCTTCAGCTATGCAATATATCCATTTCAGAGTCAGTCAGAGTCAGTCATAGTCAGTCAGGGGCAGCATAAGCAGTAAATTTAGATGCAAGTATACACATATATATATATTTCAATAGTTGGCATCAAGACGAACAAAATGATGTATTACTTGACATATTTACGTGAAAACCAAATTTTCGCTAAAAATCGAAATCGCGTACAGGTCTTGACCTGTGATAGAATTTCATTTTTCTGAAAAAAAATATTTCTCTCCGATTTTGCTCATTTACTCAGGACTTAAAGACCTACCTACTCCGTCGACAAAAATGTCTTCAGCTATGCAATATATCCATTTCAGAGTCAGTCAGAGCCAGTCAGACCCAGTCAGAGTCAGTCAGAGTCAGTCATAGTCAGTCAGGGGCAGCATAAGCCGTAAATTTAGATGCAAGTATACACATATATATATATTTCAATAGTTGGCATCAAGACGAACAAAATGATGTATTACTTGACATATTTTCGTGAAAACCAAATTTTCGCTAAAAATCGAAATCGCGTACAGGTCTTGACCTGTGATAGAATTTCATTTTTCTGAAAAAAAATATTTCTCTCCGATTTTGCTCATTTACTCAGGACTTAAAGACCTACCTACTCCGTCGACAAAAAAGTCTTCAGCTATGCAATATATCCATTTCAGAGTCAGTCAGAGCCAGTCAGAGCCAGTCAGAGTCAGTCAGAGTCAGTCATAGTCAGTCAGGGGCAGCATAAGCCGTAAATTTAGATGCAAGTATACACATATATATATATTTCAATAGTTGGCTTCAAGACGAACAAAATGATGTATTACTTGACATATTTACGTGAAAACAAAATTTTCGCTAAAAATCGAAATCGCGTACAGGTCTTGACCTGTGATAGAATTTCATTTTTCTGAAAAAAAATATTTCTCTCTGATTTTGCTCATTTTCTCAGGACTTAAAGACCTACCTACTCCGTCGACAAAAATGTCTTCAGCTATGCAATATATCCATTTCAGAGTCAGTCAGAGCCAGTCAGAGTCAGTCAGAGTCAGTCATAGTCAGTCAGGGGCAGCATAAGCCGTAAATTTAGATGCAAGTATACACATATATATATATTTCAATAGTTGGCATCAAGACGAACAAAATGATGTATTACTTGACATATTTACGTGAAAACAAAATTTTCGCTAAAAATCGAAATCGCGTACAGGTCTTGACCTGTGATAGAATTTCATTTTTCTGAAAAAAAATATTTCTCTCCGATTTTGCTCATTTACTCAGGACTTAAAGACCTACCTACTCCGTCGACAAAAATGTCTTCAGCTATGCAATATATCCATTTCAGAGTCAGTCAGAGCCAGTCAGAGTCAGTCAGAGTCAGTCATAGTCAGTCAGGGGCAGCATAAGCCATAAATTTAGATGCAAGTATACACATATATATATATATCAATAGTTGGCATCAAGACGAACAAAATGATGTATTACTTGACATATTTACGTGAAAACAAAATTTTCGCTAAAAATCGAAATCGCGTACAGGTCTTGACCTGTGATAGAATTTCATTTTTCTGAAAAAAAATATTTCTCTCTGATTTTGCTCATTTTCTCAGGACTTAAAGACCTACCTACTCCGTCGACAAAAATGTCTTCAGCTATGCAATATATCCATTTCAGAGTCAGTCAGAGTCAGTCATAGTCAGTCAGGGGCAGCATAAGCCGTAAATTTAGATGCAAGTATACACATATATATATATTTCAATAGTTGGCATCAAGACGAACAAAATGATGTATTACTTGACATATTTACGTGAAAACAAAATTTTCGCTAAAAATCGAAATCGCGTACAGGTCTTGACCTGTGATAGAATTTCATTTTTCTGAAAAAAAATATTTCTCTCCGATTTTGCTCATTTTCTCAGGACTTAAAGACCTACCTACTCCGTCGACAAAAATGTCTTCAGCTATGCAATATATCCATTTCAGAGTCAGTCAGAGCCAGTCAGAGTCAGTTAGAGTCAGTCATAGTCAGTCAGGGGCAGCATAAGCCGTAAATTTAGATGCAAGTATACACATATATATATATTTCAATAGTTGGCATCAAGACGAACAAAATGATGTATTACTTGACATATTTACGTGAAAACCAAATTTTCGCTAAAAATCGAAATCGCGTACAGGTCTTGACCTGTGATAGAATTTCATTTTTCTGAAAAAAAACATTTCTCTCCTATTTTGCTCATTTTCTCAGGACTTAAAGACCTACCTACTCCGTCGACAAAAATGTCTTCAGCTATGCAATATATCCATTTCAGAGTCAGTCAGAGCCAGTCAGAGTCAGTTAGAGTCAGTCATAGTCAGTCAGGGGCAGCATAAGCCGTAAATTTAGATGCAAGTAAACACATATATATATATTTCAATAGTTGGCATCAAGACGAACAAAATGATGTATTACTTGACATATTTACGTGAAAACAAAATTTTCGCTAAAAATCGAAATCGCGTACAGGTCTTGACCTGTGATAGAATTTCATTTTTCTGAAAAAAAATATTTCTCTCTGATTTTGCTCATTTTCTCAGGACTTAAAGACCTACCTACTCCGTCGACAAAAATGTCTTCAGCTATGCAATATATCCATTTCAGAGTCAGTCAGAGCCAGTCAGAGTCAGTCAGAGTCAGTCATAGTCAGTCAGGGGCAGCATAAGCCGTAAATTTAGATGCAAGTATACACATATATTTATATTTCAATAGTTGGCATCAAGACGAACAAAATGATGTATTACTTGACATATTTACGTGAAAACAAAATTTTCGCAAAAAATCGAAATCGCGTACAGGTCTTGACCTGTGATAGAATTTCATTTTTCTGAAAAAAAATATTTCTCTCCGATTTTGCTCATTTTCTCAGGACGAAAAGACCTACCTACTCCGTCGACAAAAATGTCTTCAGCTATGCAATATATCCATTTCAGAGTCAGTCAGAGTCAGTCATAGTCAGTCAGGGGCAGCACAAGCCGTAAATTTAGATGCAAGTATACACATATATATATATTTTAATAGTTGGCAACAAGACGAACAAAATGATGTATTACTTGACATATTTACGTGAAAACAAAATTTTCGCTAAAAATCGAAATCGCGTACAGGTCTTGACCTGTGATAGAATTTCATTTTTCTGAAAAAAAATATTTCTCTCCGATTTTGCTCATTTACTCAGGACTTAAAGACCTACCTACTCCGTCGACAAAAAAGTCTTCAGCTATGCAATATATCCATTTCAGAGTCAGTCAGAGCCAGTCAGAGCCAGTCAGAGTCAGTCAGAGTCAGTCATAGTCAGTCAGGGGCAGCATAAGCCGTAAATTTAGATGCAAGTATACACATATATATATATTTCAATAGTTGGCATCAAGACGAACAAAATGATGTATTACTTGACATATTTTCGTGAAAACCAAATTTTCGCTAAAAATCGAAATCGCGTACAGGTCTTGACCTGTGACAGAATTTCATTTTTCTGAAAAAAAATATTTCTCTCCGATTTTGCTCATTTACTCAGGACTTAAAGACCTACCTACTCCGTCGACAAAAAAGTCTTCAGCTATGCAATATATCCATTTCAGAGTCAGTCAGAGCCAGTCAGAGCCAGTCAGAGTCAGTCAGAGTCAGTCATAGTCAGTCAGGGGCAGCATAAGCCGTAAATTTAGATGCAAGTATACACATATATATATATTTCAATAGTTGGCATCAAGACGAACAAAATGATGTATTACTTGACATATTTTCGTGAAAACCAAATTTTCGCTAAAAATCGAAATCGCGTACAGGTCTTGACCTGTGATAGAATTTCATTTTTCTGAAAAAAAATATTTCTCTCCGATTTTGCTCATTTACTCAGGACTTAAAGACCTACCTACTCCGTCGACAAAAAAGTCTTCAGCTATGCAATATATCCATTTCAGAGTCAGTCAGAGCCAGTCAGAGCCAGTCAGAGTCAGTCAGAGTCAGTCATAGTCAGTCAGGGGCAGCATAAGCCGTAAATTTAGATGCAAGTATACACATATATATATATTTCAATAGTTGGCTTCAAGACGAACAAAATGATGTATTACTTGACATATTTACGTGAAAACAAAATTTTCGCTAAAAATCGAAATCGCGTACAGGTCTTGACCTGTGATAGAATTTCATTTTTCTGAAAAAAAATATTTCTCTCTGATTTTGCTCATTTTCTCAGGACTTAAAGACCTACCTACTCCGTCGACAAAAATGTCTTCAGCTATGCAATATATCCATTTCAGAGTCAGTCAGAGCCAGTCAGAGTCAGTCAGAGTCAGTCATAGTCAGTCAGGGGCAGCATAAGCCGTAAATTTAGATGCAAGTATACACATATATATATATTTCAATAGTTGGCATCAAGACGAACAAAATGATGTATTACTTGACATATTTACGTGAAAACAAAATTTTCGCTAAAAATCGAAATCGCGTACAGGTCTTGACCTGTGATAGAATTTCATTTTTCTGAAAAAAAATATTTCTCTCCGATTTTGCTCATTTACTCAGGACTTAAAGACCTACCTACTCCGTCGACAAAAATGTCTTCAGCTATGCAATATATCCATTTCAGAGTCAGTCAGAGCCAGTCAGAGTCAGTCAGAGTCAGTCATAGTCAGTCAGGGGCAGCATAAGCCATAAATTTAGATGCAAGTATACACATATATATATATATCAATAGTTGGCATCAAGACGAACAAAATGATGTATTACTTGACATATTTACGTGAAAACAAAATTTTCGCTAAAAATCGAAATCGCGTACAGGTCTTGACCTGTGATAGAATTTCATTTTTCTGAAAAAAAATATTTCTCTCTGATTTTGCTCATTTTCTCAGGACTTAAAGACCTACCTACTCCGTCGACAAAAATGTCTTCAGCTATGCAATATATCCATTTCAGAGTCAGTCAGAGTCAGTCATAGTCAGTCAGGGGCAGCATAAGCCGTAAATTTAGATGCAAGTATACACATATATATATATTTCAATAGTTGGCATCAAGACGAACAAAATGATGTATTACTTGACATATTTACGTGAAAACAAAATTTTCGCTAAAAATCGAAATCGCGTACAGGTCTTGACCTGTGATAGAATTTCATTTTTCTGAAAAAAAATATTTCTCTCCGATTTTGCTCATTTTCTCAGGACTTAAAGACCTACCTACTCCGTCGACAAAAATGTCTTCAGCTATGCAATATATCCATTTCAGAGTCAGTCAGAGCCAGTCAGAGTCAGTTAGAGTCAGTCATAGTCAGTCAGGGGCAGCATAAGCCGTAAATTTAGATGCAAGTATACACATATATATATATTTCAATAGTTGGCATCAAGACGAACAAAATGATGTATTACTTGACATATTTACGTGAAAACCAAATTTTCGCTAAAAATCGAAATCGCGTACAGGTCTTGACCTGTGATAGAATTTCATTTTTCTGAAAAAAAACATTTCTCTCCTATTTTGCTCATTTTCTCAGGACTTAAAGACCTACCTACTCCGTCGACAAAAATGTCTTCAGCTATGCAATATATCCATTTCAGAGTCAGTCAGAGCCAGTCAGAGTCAGTTAGAGTCAGTCATAGTCAGTCAGGGGCAGCATAAGCCGTAAATTTAGATGCAAGTATACACATATATATATATTTCAATAGTTGGCATCAAGACGAACAAAATGATGTATTACTTGACATATTTACGTGAAAACAAAATTTTCGCTAAAAATCGAAATCGCGTACAGGTCTTGACCTGTGATAGAATTTCATTTTTCTGAAAAAAAATATTTCTCTCTGATTTTGCTCATTTTCTCAGGACTTAAAGACCTACCTACTCCGTCGACAAAAATGTCTTCAGCTATGCAATATATCCATTTCAGAGTCAGTCAGAGCCAGTCAGAGTCAGTCAGAGTCAGTCATAGTCAGTCAGGGGCAGCATAAGCCGTAAATTTAGATGCAAGTATACACATATATTTATATTTCAATAGTTGGCATCAAGACGAACAAAATGATGTATTACTTGACATATTTACGTGAAAACAAAATTTTCGCAAAAAATCGAAATCGCGTACAGGTCTTGACCTGTGATAGAATTTCATTTTTCTGAAAAAAAATATTTCTCTCCGATTTTGCTCATTTTCTCAGGACGAAAAGACCTACCTACTCCGTCGACAAAAATGTCTTCAGCTATGCAATATATCCATTTCAGAGTCAGTCAGAGTCAGTCATAGTCAGTCAGGGGCAGCACAAGCCGTAAATTTAGATGCAAGTATACACATATATATATATTTTAATAGTTGGCAACAAGACGAACAAAATGATGTATTACTTGACATATTTACGTGAAAACAAAATTTTCGCTAAAAATCGAAATCGCGTACAGGTCTTGACCTGTGATAGAATTTCATTTTTCTGAAAAAAAATATTTCTCTCTGATTTTGCTCATTTTCTCAGGACTTAAAGACCTACCTACTCCGTCGACAAAAATGTCTTCAGCTATGCAATATATCCATTTCAGAGTCAGTCAGAGCCAGTCAGAGTCAGTCAGAGTCAGTCATAGTCAGTCAGGGGCAGCATAAGCCGTAAATTTAGATGCAAGTATACACATATATATATATTTCAATAGTTGGCATCAAGACGAACAAAATGATGTATTACTTGACATATTTACGTGAAAACAAAATTTTCGCTAAAAATCGAAATCGCGTACAGGTCTTGACCTGTGATAGAATTTCATTTTTCTGAAAAAAAATATTTCTCTCCGATTTTGCTCATTTACTCAGGACTTAAAGACCTACCTACTCCGTCGACAAAAATGTCTTCAGCTATGCAATATATCCATTTCAGAGTCAGTCAGAGCCAGTCAGAGTCAGTCAGAGTCAGTCATAGTCAGTCAGGGGCAGCATAAGCCGTAAATTTAGATGCAAGTATACACATATATATATATTTCAATAGTTGGCATCAAGACGAACAAAATGATGTATTACTTGACATATTTACGTGAAAACAAAATGTTCGCTAAAAATCGAAATCGCGTACAGGTCTTGACCTGTGATAGTGATAGAAATTTCATTTTTCCTGAAAAAAAATATTTCTCTCTCGATTTCGCTCATTTTCTCAGATTAAAGACCTACTACTCCGTCGACAAAAATGTCTTCAGCTATGCAATATTATCCATTTCAGAGTCAGTCAGAGCCAGTCAGAGTCAGTCAGAGTCAGTCATAGTCAGTCAGGGGCAGCAGAAGCCGTAAATTTAGATGCAAGTATACACATATATATATATTTCAATAGTTGGCATCAAGACGAACAAAATGATGTATTACTTGACATATTTACGTGAAAACAAAATTTTCCCTAAAAATCGAAATCGCGTACAGGTCTTGACCTGTGATAGAATTTCATTTTTCTGAAAAAAAATATTTCTCTCCGATTTTGCTCATTTACTCAGGACTTAAAGACCTACCTACTCCGTCGACAAAAATGTCTTCAGCTATGCAATATATCCATTTCAGAGTCAGTCAGAGCCAGTCAGAGCCAGTCAGAGTCAGTCAGAGTCATTCATAGTCAGTCAGGGCAGCATAAGCCGTAAATTTAGATGCAAGTATACACATATATATTAATTTCAATAGTTGGCATCAAGACGAACAAAAATGATGTATTACTTGACATATTTACGTGAAAACAAATTTCGCTAAAATCGAAATCGCGTACAGGTCTTGACCTGTGATAGATTTCATTTTCTGAAAATAATATTTCTCTCCGATTTTGCTCATTTTCTCAGGACGAAAAGACCTACCTACTCCGTCGACAAAAAAGTCTTCAGCTATGCAATATATCCATTTCAGAGTCAGTCAGAGTCAGTCATAGTCAGTCAGGGGCAGCATAAGCAGTAAATTTAGATGCAAGTATACACATATATATATATTTCAATAGTTGGCATCAAGACGAACAAAATGATGTATTACTTGACATATTACGTGAAAACCAAATTTTCGCTAAAAATCGAAATCGCGTACAGGTCTTGACCTGTGATAGAATTTCATTTTTTCTGAAAAAAAATATTTCTCTCCGATTTTGCTCATTTACTCAGGACTTAAAGACCTACCTACTCCGTCGACAAAAATGTCTTCAGCTATGCAATATATCCATTTCAGAGTCAGTCAGAGCCAGTCAGACCCAGTCAGAGTCAGTCAGAGTCAGTCATAGTCAGTCAGGGGCAGCATAAGCCGTAAATTTAGATGCAAGTATACACATATATATATATTTCAATAGTTGGCATCAAGACGAACAAAATGATGTATTACTTGACATATTTTCGTGAAAACCAAATTTTCGCTAAAAATCGAAATCGCGTACAGGTCTTGACCTGTGATAGAATTTCATTTTTCTGAAAAAAAATATTTCTCTCCGATTTTGCTCATTTACTCAGGACTTAAAGACCTACCTACTCCGTCGACAAAAAAGTCTTCAGCTATGCAATATATCCATTTCAGAGTCAGTCAGAGCCAGTCAGAGCCAGTCAGAGTCAGTCAGAGTCAGTCATAGTCAGTCAGGGGCAGCATAAGCCGTAAATTTAGATGCAAGTATACACATATATATATATTTCAATAGTTGGCTTCAAGACGAACAAAATGATGTATTACTTGACATATTTACGTGAAAACAAAATTTTCGCTAAAAATCGAAATCGCGTACAGGTCTTGACCTGTGATAGAATTTCATTTTTCTGAAAAAAAATATTTCTCTCTGATTTTGCTCATTTTCTCAGGACTTAAAGACCTACCTACTCCGTCGACAAAAATGTCTTCAGCTATGCAATATATCCATTTCAGAGTCAGTCAGAGCCAGTCAGAGTCAGTCAGAGTCAGTCATAGTCAGTCAGGGGCAGCATAAGCCGTAAATTTAGATGCAAGTATACACATATATATATATTTCAATAGTTGGCATCAAGACGAACAAAATGATGTATTACTTGACATATTTACGTGAAAACAAAATTTTCGCTAAAAATCGAAATCGCGTACAGGTCTTGACCTGTGATAGAATTTCATTTTTCTGAAAAAAAATATTTCTCTCCGATTTTGCTCATTTACTCAGGACTTAAAGACCTACCTACTCCGTCGACAAAAATGTCTTCAGCTATGCAATATATCCATTTCAGAGTCAGTCAGAGCCAGTCAGAGTCAGTCAGAGTCAGTCATAGTCAGTCAGGGGCAGCATAAGCCATAAATTTAGATGCAAGTATACACATATATATATATATCAATAGTTGGCATCAAGACGAACAAAATGATGTATTACTTGACATATTTACGTGAAAACAAAATTTTCGCTAAAAATCGAAATCGCGTACAGGTCTTGACCTGTGATAGAATTTCATTTTTCTGAAAAAAAATATTTCTCTCTGATTTTGCTCATTTTCTCAGGACTTAAAGACCTACCTACTCCGTCGACAAAAATGTCTTCAGCTATGCAATATATCCATTTCAGAGTCAGTCAGAGTCAGTCATAGTCAGTCAGGGGCAGCATAAGCCGTAAATTTAGATGCAAGTATACACATATATATATATTTCAATAGTTGGCATCAAGACGAACAAAATGATGTATTACTTGACATATTTACGTGAAAACAAAATTTTCGCTAAAAATCGTAATCGCGTACAGGTCTTGACCTGTGATAGAATTTCATTTTTCTGAAAAAAAATATTTCTCTCCGATTTTGCTCATTTTCTCAGGACTTAAAGACCTACCTACTCCGTCGACAAAAATGTCTTCAGCTATGCAATATATCCATTTCAGAGTCAGTCAGAGCCAGTCAGAGTCAGTTAGAGTCAGTCATAGTCAGTCAGGGGCAGCATAAGCCGTAAATTTAGATGCAAGTATACACATATATATATATTTCAATAGTTGGCATCAAGACGAACAAAATGATGTATTACTTGACATATTTACGTGAAAACCAAATTTTCGCTAAAAATCGAAATCGCGTACAGGTCTTGACCTGTGATAGAATTTCATTTTTCTGAAAAAAAACATTTCTCTCCTATTTTGCTCATTTTCTCAGGACTTAAAGACCTACCTACTCCGTCGACAAAAATGTCTTCAGCTATGCAATATATCCATTTCAGAGTCAGTCAGAGCCAGTCAGAGTCAGTTAGAGTCAGTCATAGTCAGTCAGGGGCAGCATAAGCCGTAAATTTAGATGCAAGTAAACACATATATATATATTTCAATAGTTGGCATCAAGACGAACAAAATGATGTATTACTTGACATATTTACGTGAAAACAAAATTTTCGCTAAAAATCGAAATCGCGTACAGGTCTTGACCTGTGATAGAATTTCATTTTTCTGAAAAAAAATATTTCTCTCTGATTTTGCTCATTTTCTCAGGACTTAAAGACCTACCTACTCCGTCGACAAAAATGTCTTCAGCTATGCAATATATCCATTTCAGAGTCAGTCAGAGCCAGTCAGAGTCAGTCAGAGTCAGTCATAGTCAGTCAGGGGCAGCATAAGCCGTAAATTTAGATGCAAGTATACACATATATTTATATTTCAATAGTTGGCATCAAGACGAACAAAATGATGTATTACTTGACATATTTACGTGAAAACAAAATTTTCGCAAAAAATCGAAATCGCGTACAGGTCTTGACCTGTGATAGAATTTCATTTTTCTGAAAAAAAATATTTCTCTCCGATTTTGCTCATTTTCTCAGGACGAAAAGACCTACCTACTCCGTCGACAAAAATGTCTTCAGCTATGCAATATATCCATTTCAGAGTCAGTCAGAGTCAGTCATAGTCAGTCAGGGGCAGCACAAGCCGTAAATTTAGATGCAAGTATACACATATATATATATTTTAATAGTTGGCAACAAGACGAACAAAATGATGTATTACTTGACATATTTACGTGAAAACAAAATTTTCGCTAAAAATCGAAATCGCGTACAGGTCTTGACCTGTGATAGAATTTCATTTTTCTGAAAAAAAATATTTCTCTCTGATTTTGCTCATTTTCTCAGGGCTTAAAGACCTACCTACTCCGTCGACAAAAATGTCTTCAGCTATGCAATATATCCATTTCAGAGTCAGTCAGAGCCAGTCAGAGTCAGTCAGAGTCAGTCATAGTCAGTCAGGGGCAGCATAAGCCGTAAATTTAGATGCAAGTATACACATATATATATATTTCAATAGTTGGCATCAAGACGAACAAAATGATGTATTACTTGACATATTTACGTGAAAACAAAATTTTCGCTAAAAATCGAAATCGCGTACAGGTCTTGACCTGTGATAGAATTTCATTTTTCTGAAAAAAAATATTTCTCTCCGATTTTGCTCATTTACTCAGGACTTAAAGACCTACCTACTCCGTCGACAAAAATGTCTTCAGCTATGCAATATATCCATTTCAGAGTCAGTCAGAGCCAGTCAGAGTCAGTCAGAGTCAGTCATAGTCAGTCAGGGGCAGCATAAGCCGTAAATTTAGATGCAAGTATACACATATATATATATTTCAATAGTTGGCATCAAGACGAACAAAATGATGTATTACTTGACATATTTACGTGAAAACAAAATGTTCGCTAAAAATCGAAATCGCGTACAGGTCTTGACCTGTGATAGAATTTCATTTTTCTGAAAAAAAATATTTCTCTCCGATTTCGCTCATTTTCTCAGGACTTAAAGACCTACCTACTCCGTCGACAAAAATGTCTTCAGCTATGCAATATATCCATTTCAGAGTCAGTCAGAGCCAGTCAGAGTCAGTCAGAGTCAGTCATAGTCAGTCAGGGGCAGCATAAGCCGTAAATTTAGATGCAAGTATACACATATATATATATTTCAATAGTTGGCATCAAGACGAACAAAATGATGTATTACTTGACATATTTACGTGAAAACAAAATTTTCCCTAAAAATCGAAATCGCGTACAGGTCTTGACCTGTGATAGAATTTCATTTTTCTGAAAAAAAATATTTCTCTCCGATTTTGCTCATTTACTCAGGACTTAAAGACCTACCTACTCCGTCGACAAAAATGTCTTCAGCTATGCAATATATCCATTTCAGAGTCAGTCAGAGCCAGTCAGAGCCAGTCAGAGCCAGTCAGAGTCAGTCAGAGTCATTCATAGTCAGTCAGGGGCAGCATAAGCCGTAAATTTAGATGCAAGTATACACATATATATATATTTCAATAGTTGGCATCAAGACGAACAAAAAATGATGTATTACTTGACATATTTACGTGAAAACAAAATTTTCGCTAAAAATCGAAATCGCGTACAGGTCTTGACCTGTGATAGAATTTCATTTTTCTGAAAATAATATTTCTCTCCGATTTTGCTCATTTTCTCAGGACGAAAAGACCTACCTACTCCGTCGACAAAAAAGTCTTCAGCTATGCAATATATCCATTTCAGAGTCAGTCAGAGTCAGTCATAGTCAGTCAGGGGCAGCATAAGCAGTAAATTTAGATGCAAGTATACACATATATATATATTTCAATAGTTGGCATCAAGACGAACAAAATGATGTATTACTTGACATATTTACGTGAAAACCAAATTTTCGCTAAAAATCGAAATCGCGTACAGGTCTTGACCTGTGATAGAATTTCATTTTTCTGAAAAAAAATATTTCTCTCCGATTTTGCTCATTTACTCAGGACTTAAAGACCTACCTACTCCGTCGACAAAAATGTCTTCAGCTATGCAATATATCCATTTCAGAGTCAGTCAGAGCCAGTCAGACCCAGTCAGAGTCAGTCAGAGTCAGTCATAGTCAGTCAGGGGCAGCATAAGCCGTAAATTTAGATGCAAGTATACACATATATATATATTTCAATTTGTTGGCATCAAGACGAACAAAATGATGTATTACTTGACATATTTACGTGAAAACAAAATTTTCGCTAAAAATCGAAATCGCGTACAGGTCTTGACCTGTGATAGAATTTCATTTTTCTGAAAAAAAATATTTCTCTCTGATTTTGCTCATTTTCTCAGGACTTAAAGACCTACCTACTCCGTCGACAAAAATGTCTTCAGCTATGCAATATATCCATTTCAGAGTCAGTCAGAGCCAGTCAGAGTCAGTCAGAGTCAGTCAGAGTCAGTCATAGTCAGTCAGGGGCAGCATAAGCCGTAAATTTAGATGCAAGTATACACATATATATATATTTCAATAGTTGGCTTCAAGACGAACAAAATGATGTATTACTTGACATATTTACGTGAAAACAAAATTTTCGCTAAAAATCGAAATCGCGTACAGGTCTTGACCTGTGATAGAATTTCATTTTTCTGAAAAAAAATATTTCTCTCCGATTTTGTTCATTTTCTCAGGACGAAAAGACCTACCTACACCGTCGACAAAAATGTCTTCAGCTATGCAATATATCCATTTCAGAGTCAGTCAGAGTCAGTCATAGTCAGTCAGGGGCAGCATAAGCCGTAAATTTAGATGCAAGTATACACATATATATATATTTCAATAGTTGGCATCAAGACGAACAAAATGATGTATTACTTGACATATTTACGTGAAAACAAAATTTTCGCTAAAAATCGAAATCGCGTACAGGTCTTGACCTGTGATAGAATTTCATTTTTCTGAAAAAAAATATTTCTCTCCGATTTTGCTCATTTTCTCAGGACTTAAAGACCTACCTACTCCGTCGACAAAAATGTCTTCAGCTATGCAATATATCCATTTCAGAGTCAGTCAGAGCCAGTCAGAGTCAGTCAGAGTCAGTCATAGTCAGTCAGGGGCAGCATAAGCCGTAAATTTAGATGCAAGTATACACATATATATATATTTCAATAGTTGGCATCAAGACGAACAAAATGATGTATTACTTGACATATTTACGTGAAAACAAAATTTTCGCTAAAAATCGAAATCGCGTACAGGTCTTGACCTGTGATAGAATTTCATTTTTCTGAAAAAAAACATTTCTCTCCGATTTTGCTCATTTTCTCAGGACTTAAAGACCTACCTACTCCGTCGACAAAAATGTCTTCAGCTATGCAATATATCCATTTCAGAGTCAGTCAGAGCCAGTCAGAGTCAGTTAGAGTCAGTCATAGTCAGTCAGGGGCAGCATAAGCCGTAAATTTAGATGCAAGTATACACATATATATATATTTCAATAGTTGGCATCAAGACGAACAAAATGATGTATTACTTGACATATTTACGTGAAAACAAAATTTTCGCAAAAAATCGAAATCTCGTACAGGTCTTGACCTGTGATAGAATTTCATTTTTCTGAAAAAAAATATTTCTCTCTGATTTTGCTCATTTTCTCAGGACGAAAAGACCTACCTACTCCGTCGACAAAAATGTCTTCAGCTATGCAATATATCCATTTCAGAGTCAGTCAGAGTCAGTCATAGTCAGTCAGGGGCAGCATAAGCCGTAAATTTAGATGCAAGTATACACATATATATATATTTTAATAGTTGGCAACAAGACGAACAAAATGATGTATTACTTGACATATTTACGTGAAAACAAAATTTTCGCTAAAAATCGAAATCGCGTACAGGTCTTGACCTGTGATAGAATTTCATTTTTCTGAAAAAAAATATTTCTCTCTGATTTTGCTCATTTTCTCAGGACTTAAAGACCTACCTACTCCGTCGACAAAAATGTCTTCAGCTATGCAATATATCCATTTCAGAGTCAGTCAGAGCCAGTCAGAGTCAGTCAGAGTCAGTCATAGTCAGTCAGGGGCAGCATAAGCCGTAAATTTAGATGCAAGTATACACATATATATATATTTCAATAGTTGGCATCAAGACGAACAAAATGATGTATTACTTGACATATTTACGTGAAAACAAAATTTTCGCTAAAAATCGAAATCGCGTACAGGTCTTGACCTGTGATAGAATTTCATTTTTCTGAAAAAAAATATTTCTCTCCGATTTTGCTCATTTACTCAGGACTTAAAGACCTACCTACTCCGTCGACAAAAATGTCTTCAGCTATGCAATATATACATTTCAGAGTCAGTCAGAGCCAGTCAGAGTCAGTCAGAGTCAGTCATAGTCAGTCAGGGGCAGCATAAGCCGTAAATTTAGATGCAAGTATACACATATATATATATTTCAATAGTTGGCATCAAGACGAACAAAATGATGTATTACTTGACATATTTACGTGAAAACAAAATGTTCGCTAAAAATCGAAATCGCGTACAGGTCTTGACCTGTGATAGAATTTCATTTTTCTGAAAAAAAATATTTCTCTCCGATTTTGCTCATTTACTCAGTACTTAAAGACCTACCTACTCCGTCGACAAAAATGTCTTCAGCTATGCAATATATCCATTTCAGAGTCAGTCAGAGCCAGTCAGAGTCAGTCAGAGTCAGTCATAGTCAGTCAGGGGCAGCATAAGCCGTAAATTTAGATGCAAGTATACACATATATATATATTTCAATAGTTGGCATCCAGACGAACAAAATGATGTATTACTTGACATATTTACGTGAAAACAAAATTTTCGCTAAAAATCGAAATCGCGTACAGGTCTTGACCTGTGATAGAATTTCATTTTTCTGAAAAAAAATATTTCTCTCCGATTTTGCTCATTTACTCAGTACTTAAAGACCTACCTACTCCGTCGACAAAAATGTCTTCAGCTATGCAATATATCCATTTCAGAGTCAGTCAGAGCCAGTCAGAGTCAGTCAGAGTCAGTCATAGTCAGTCAGGGGCAGCATAAGCCGTAAATTTAGACGCAAGTATACACATATATATATATTTCAATAGTTGGCATCAAGACGAACAAAATGATGTATTTCTTGGCATATTTACGTGAAAACAAAATTTTCGCTAAAAATCGAAATCGCGTACAGGTCTTGACCTGTGATAGTATTTCATTTTTCTGAAAAAAAACATTTCTCTCCGATTTTGCTCATTTTCTCAGGACTTAAAGACCTACCTACTCCGTCGACAAAAATGTCTTCAGCTATGCAATATATCCATTTCAGAGTCAGTCAGAGCCAGTCAGAGTCAGTTAGAGTCAGTCATAGTCAGTCAGGGGCAGCATAAGCCGTAAATTTAGATGCAAGTATACACATATATATATATTTCAATAGTTGGCATCAAGACGAACAAAATGATGTATTACTTGACATATTTACGTGAAAACCAAATTTTCGCTAAAAATCGAAATCGCGTACAGGTCTTGACCTGTGATAGAATTTCATTTTTCTGAAAAAAAACATTTCTCTCCTATTTTGCTCATTTTCTCAGGACTTAAAGACCTACCTACTCCGTCGACAAAAATGTCTTCAGCTATGCAATATATCCATTTCAGAGTCAGTCAGAGCCAGTCAGAGTCAGTTAGAGTCAGTCATAGTCAGTCAGGGGCAGCATAAGCCGTAAATTTAGATGCAAGTATACACATATATATATATTTCAATAGTTGGCATCAAGACGAACAAAATGATGTATTACTTGACATATTTACGTGAAAACAAAATTTTCGCTAAAAATCGAAATCGCGTACAGGTCTTGACCTGTGATAGAATTTCATTTTTCTGAAAAAAAATATTTCTCTCTGATTTTGCTCATTTTCTCAGGACTTAAAGACCTACCTACTCCGTCGACAAAAATGTCTTCAGCTATGCAATATATCCATTTCAGAGTCAGTCAGAGCCAGTCAGAGTCAGTCAGAGTCAGTCATAGTCAGTCAGGGGCAGCATAAGCCGTAAATTTAGATGCAAGTATACACATATATTTATATTTCAATAGTTGGCATCAAGACGAACAAAATGATGTATTACTTGACATATTTACGTGAAAACAAAATTTTCGCAAAAAATCGAAATCGCGTACAGGTCTTGACCTGTGATAGAATTTCATTTTTCTGAAAAAAAATATTTCTCTCCGATTTTGCTCATTTTCTCAGGACGAAAAGACCTACCTACTCCGTCGACAAAAATGTCTTCAGCTATGCAATATATCCATTTCAGAGTCAGTCAGAGTCAGTCATAGTCAGTCAGGGGCAGCACAAGCCGTAAATTTAGATGCAAGTATACACATATATATATATTTTAATAGTTGGCAACAAGACGAACAAAATGATGTATTACTTGACATATTTACGTGAAAACAAAATTTTCGCTAAAAATCGAAATCGCGTACAGGTCTTGACCTGTGATAGAATTTCATTTTTCTGAAAAAAAATATTTCTCTCTGATTTTGCTCATTTTCTCAGGACTTAAAGACCTACCTACTCCGTCGACAAAAATGTCTTCAGCTATGCAATATATCCATTTCAGAGTCAGTCAGAGCCAGTCAGAGTCAGTCAGAGTCAGTCAGAGTCAGTCATAGTCAGTCAGGGGCAGCATAAGCCGTAAATTTAGATGCAAGTATACACATATATATATATTTCAATAGTTGGCATCAAGACGAACAAAATGATGTATTACTTGACATATTTACGTGAAAACAAAATTTTCGCTAAAAATCGAAATCGCGTACAGGTCTTGACCTGTGATAGAATTTCATTTTTCTGAAAAAAAATATTTCTCTCCGATTTTGCTCATTTACTCAGGACTTAAAGACCTACCTACTCCGTCGACAAAAATGTCTTCAGCTATGCAATATATCCATTTCAGAGTCAGTCAGAGCCAGTCAGAGTCAGTCAGAGTCAGTCATAGTCAGTCAGGGGCAGCATAAGCCGTAAATTTAGATGCAAGTATACACATATATATATATTTCAATAGTTGGCATCAAGACGAACAAAATGATGTATTACTTGACATATTTACGTGAAAACAAAATGTTCGCTAAAAATCGAAATCGCGTACAGGTCTTATCCTGTGATAGAATTTCATTTTTCTGAAAAAAAATATTTCTCTCCGATTTCGCTCATTTTCTCAGGACTTAAAGACCTACCTACTCCGTCGACAAAAATGTCTTCAGCTATGCAATATATCCATTTCAGAGTCAGTCAGAGCCAGTCAGAGTCAGTCAGAGTCAGTCATAGTCAGTCAGGGGCAGCATAAGCCGTAAATTTAGATGCAAGTATACACATATATATATATTTCAATAGTTGGCATCAAGACGAACAAAATGATGTATTACTTGACATATTTACGTGAAAACAAAATTTTCGCTAAAAATCGAAATCGCGTACAGGTCTTGACCTGTGATAGAATTTCATTTTTCTGAAAAAAAATATTTCTCTCCGATTTTGCTCATTTACTCAGGACTTAAAGACCTACCTACTCCGTCGACAAAAATGTCTTCAGCTATGCAATATATCCATTTCAGAGTCAGTCAGAGCCAGTCAGAGCCAGTCAGAGCCAGTCAGAGTCAGTCAGAGTCAGTCATAGTCAGTCAGGGGCAGCATAAGCCGTAAATTTAGATGCAAGTAAACACATATATTTATATTTCAATAGTTGGCATCAAGACGAACAAAATGATGTATTACTTGACATATTTACGTGAAAACAAAATTTTCGCAAAAAATCGAAATCGCGTACAGGTCTTGACCTGTGATAGAATTTCATTTTTCTGAAAAAAAATATTTCTCTCCGATTTTGCTCATTTTCTCAGGACGAAAAGACCTACCTACTCCGTCGACAAAAATGTCTTCAGCTATGCAATATATCCATTTCAGAGTCAGTCAGAGTCAGTCATAGTCAGTCAGGGGCAGCACAAGCCGTAAATTTAGATGCAAGTATACACATATATATATATTTTAATAGTTGGCAACAAGACGAACAAAATGATGTATTACTTGACATATTTACGTGAAAACAAAATTTTCGCTAAAAATCGAAATCGCGTACAGGTCTTGACCTGTGATAGAATTTCATTTTTCTGAAAAAAAATATTTCTCTCTGATTTTGCTCATTTTCTCAGGACTTAAAGACCTACCTACTCCGTCGACAAAAATGTCTTCAGCTATGCAATATATCCATTTCAGAGTCAGTCAGAGCCAGTCAGAGTCAGTCAGAGTCAGTCATAGTCAGTCAGGGGCAGCATAAGCCGTAAATTTAGATGCAAGTATACACATATATATATATTTCAATAGTTGGCATCAAGACGAACAAAATGATGTATTACTTGACATATTTACGTGAAAACAAAATTTTCGCTAAAAATCGAAATCGCGTACAGGTCTTGACCTGTGATAGAATTTCATTTTTCTGAAAAAAAATATTTCTCTCCGATTTTGCTCATTTACTCAGGACTTAAAGACCTACCTACTCCGTCGACAAAAATGTCTTCAGCTATGCAATATATCCATTTCAGAGTCAGTCAGAGCCAGTCAGAGTCAGTCAGAGTCAGTCATAGTCAGTCAGGGGCAGCATAAGCCGTAAATTTAGATGCAAGTATACACATATATATATATTTCAATAGTTGGCATCAAGACGAACAAAATGATGTATTACTTGACATATTTACGTGAAAACAAAATGTTCGCTAAAAATCGAAATCGCGTACAGGTCTTGACCTGTGATAGAATTTCATTTTTCTGAAAAAAAATATTTCTCTCCGATTTCGCTCATTTTCTCAGGACTTAAAGACCTACCTACTCCGTCGACAAAAATGTCTTCAGCTATGCAATATATCCATTTCAGAGTCAGTCAGAGCCAGTCAGAGTCAGTCAGAGTCAGTCATAGTCAGTCAGGGGCAGCATAAGCCGTAAATTTAGATGCAAGTATACACATATATATATATTTCAATAGTTGGCATCAAGACGAACAAAATGATGTATTACTTGACATATTTACGTGAAAACAAAATTTTCCCTAAAAATCGAAATCGCGTACAGGTCTTGACCTGTGATAGAATTTCATTTTTCTGAAAAAAAATATTTCTCTCCGATTTTGCTCATTTACTCAGGACTTAAAGACCTACCTACTCCGTCGACAAAAATGTCTTCAGCTATGCAATATATCCATTTCAGAGTCAGTCAGAGCCAGTCAGAGCCAGTCAGAGCCAGTCAGAGTCAGTCAGAGTCATTCATAGTCAGTCAGGGGCAGCATAAGCCGTAAATTTAGATGCAAGTATACACATATATATATATTTCAATAGTTGGCATCAAGACGAACAAAAAATGATGTATTACTTGACATATTTACGTGAAAACAAAATTTTCGCTAAAAATCGAAATCGCGTACAGGTCTTGACCTGTGATAGAATTTCATTTTTCTGAAAATAATATTTCTCTCCGATTTTGCTCATTTTCTCAGGACGAAAAGACCTACCTACTCCGTCGACAAAAAAGTCTTCAGCTATGCAATATATCCATTTCAGAGTCAGTCAGAGTCAGTCATAGTCAGTCAGGGGCAGCATAAGCAGTAAATTTAGATGCAAGTATACACATATATATATATTTCAATAGTTGGCATCAAGACGAACACAATGATGTATTACTTGACATATTTACGTGAAAACCAAATTTTCGCTAAAAATCGAAATCGCGTACAGGTCTTGACCTGTGATAGAATTTCATTTTTCTGAAAAAAAATATTTCTCTCCGATTTTGCTCATTTACTCAGGACTTAAAGACCTACCTACTCCGTCGACAAAAATGTCTTCAGCTATGCAATATATCCATTTCAGAGTCAGTCAGAGCCAGTCAGACCCAGTCAGAGTCAGTCAGAGTCAGTCATAGTCAGTCAGGGGCAGCATAAGCCGTAAATTTAGATGCAAGTATACACATATATATATATTTCAATTTGTTGGCATCAAGACGAACAAAATGATGTATTACTTGACATATTTACGTGAAAACAAAATTTTCGCTAAAAATCGAAATCGCGTACAGGTCTTGACATGTGATAGAATTTCATTTTTCTGAAAAAAAATATTTCTCTCCGATTTTGCTCATTTTCTCAGGACGAAAAGACCTACCTACTCCGTCGACAAAAATGTCTTCAGCTATGCAATATATTCATTTCAGAGTCAGTCAGAGTCAGTCATAGTCAGTCAGGGGCAGCATAAGCCGTAAATTTAGATGCAAGTATACACATATATATATATTTCAATAGTTGGCATCAAGACGAACAAAAAATGATGTATTACTTGACATATTTACGTGAAAACAAAATTTTCGCTAAAAATCGAAATCGCGTACAGGTCTTGACCTGTGATAGAATTTCATTTTTCTGAAAAAAAATATTTCTCTCTGATTTTGCTCATTTTCTCAGGACTTAAAGACCTACCTACTCCGTCGACAAAAATGTCTTCAGCTATGCAATATATCCATTTCAGAGTCAGTCAGAGCCAGTCAGAGTCAGTCAGAGTCAGTCATAGTCAGTCAGGGGCAGCATAATCCGTAAATTTAGATGCAAGTATATACATATATATATATTTCAATAGTTGGCATCAAGACGAACAAAATGATGTATTACTTGACATGTTTACGTGAAAACAAAATTTTCGCTAAAAATCGAAATCGCGTACAGGTCTTGACCTGTGATAGAATTTCATTTTTCTGAAAAAAAATATTTCTCTCCGATTTTGCTCATTTTCTCAGGACTTAAAGACCTACCTACTCCGTCGACAAAAATGTATTCAGCTATGCAATATATCCATTTAAGAGTCAGTCAGAGCCAGTCAGAGTCAGTCAGAGTCAGTCAGAGTCAGTCAGGGGCAGCATAAGCCGTAAATTTAGATGCAAGTATACACATATATATATATTTCAATAGTTGGCATCAAGATGAACAAAATGATGTATTACTTGACATATTTACGTGAAAACAAAATTTTCGCTAAAAATCGAAATCGCGTACAGGTCTTGACCTGTGATAGAATTTCATTTTTCTGAAAATAATATTTCTCTCCGATTTTGCTCATTTTCTCAGGACTTAAAGACCTACCTACTCCGTCGACAAAAATGTATTCAGCTATGCAATATATCCATTTAAGAGTCAGTCAGAGCCAGTCAGAGTCAGTCAGAGTCAGTCAGAGTCAGTCAGGGGCAGCATAAGCCGTAAATTTAGATGCAAGTATACACATATATATATATTTCAATAGTTGGCATCAAGACGAACAAAATGATGTATTACTTGACATATTTACGTGAAAACAAAATTTTCGCTAAAAATCGAAATCGCGTACAGGTCTTGACCTGTGATAGAATTTCATTTTTCTGAAAAAAAATATTTCTCTCCGATTTTGCTCATTTAATCAGGACTTAAAGACCTACCTACTCCGTCGACAAAAATGTCTTCAGCTATGCAATATATCCATTTCAGAGTCAGTCAGAGCCAGTCAGAGTCAGTCAGAGTCAGTCATAGTCAGTCAGGGGCAGCATAAGCCGTAAATTTAGATGCAAGTATACACATATATATATATATCAATAGTTGGCATCAAGACGAACAAAATGATGTATTACTTGACATATTTACGTGAAAACAAAATTTTCGCTAAAAATCGAAATCGCGTACAGGTCTTGACCTGTGATAGAATTTCATTTTTCTGAAAAAAAATATTTCTCTCTGATTTTGCTCATTTACTCAGGACTTAAAGACCTACCTACTCCGTCGACAAAAATGTCTTCAGCTATGCAATATATCCATTTCAGAGTCAGTCAGAGCCAGTCAGAGTCAGTCAGAGTCAGTCATAGTCAGTCAGGGGCAGCATAAGCCGTAAATTTAGATGCAAGTATACACATATATATATATTTCAATAGTTGGCATCAAGACGAACAAAATGATGTATTACTTGACATATTTACGTGAAAACAAAATTTTCGCTAAAAATCGAAATCGCGTACAGGTCTTGACCTGTGATAGAATTTCATTTTTCTGAAAAAAAATATTTCTCTCCGATTTTGCTCATTTACTCAGTACTTAAAGACCTACCTACTCCGTCGACAAAAATGTCTTCAGCTATGCAATATATCCATTTCAGAGTCAGTCAGAGCCAGTCAGAGTCAGTCAGAGTCAGTCATAGTCAGTCAGGGGCAGCATAAGCCGTAAATTTAGATGCAAGTATACACATATATATATATTTCAATAGTTGGCATCAAGACGAACAAAATGATGTATTACTTGACATATTTACGTGAAAACAAAATTTTCGCTAAAAATCGAAATCGCGTACAGGTCTTGACCTGTGATAGAATTTCATTTTTCTGAAAAAAAATATTTCTCTCCGATTTTGCTCATTTACTCAGTACTTAAAGACCTACCTACTCCGTCGACAAAAATGTCTTCAGCTATGCAATATATCCATTTCAGAGTCAGTCAGAGCCAGTCAGAGTCAGTCAGAGTCAGTCATAGTCAGTCAGGGGCAGCATAAGCCGTAAATTTAGATGCAATTATACACATATATATATATTTCAATAGTTGGCATCAAGACGAACAAAATGATGTATTACTTGACATATTTACGTGAAAACAAAATTTTCGCTAAAAATCGAAATCGCGTACAGGTCTTGACCTGTGATAGAATTTCATTTTTCTGAAAAAAAATATTTCTCTCCGATTTTGCTCATTTACTCAGTACTTAAAGACCTACCTACTCCGTCGACAAAAATGTCTTCAGCTATGCAATATATCCATTTCAGAGTCAGTCAGAGCCAGTCAGAGTCAGTCAGAGTCAGTCATAGTCAGTCAGGGGCAGCATAAGCCGTAAATTTAGATGCAAGTATACACATATATATATATTTCAATAGTTGGCATCAAGACGAACAAAATGATGTATTTCTTGGCATATTTACGTGAAAACAAAATTTTCGCTAAAAATCGAAATCGCGTACAGGTCTTGACCTGTGATAGAATTTCATTTTTCTGAAAAAAAACATTTCTCTCCGATTTTGCTCATTTTCTCAGGACTTAAAGACCTACCTACTCCGTCGACAAAAATGTCTTCAGCTATGCAATATATCCATTTCAGAGTCAGTCAGAGCCAGTCAGAGTCAGTTAGAGTCAGTCATAGTCAGTCAGGGGCAGCATAAGCCGTAAATTTAGATGCAAGTATACACATATATATATATTTCAATAGTTGGCATCAAGACGAACAAAATGATGTATTACTTGACATATTTACGTGAAAACCAAATTTTCGCTAAAAATCGAAATCGCGTACAGGTCTTGACCTGTGATAGAATTTCATTTTTCTGAAAAAAAACATTTCTCTCCTATTTTGCTCATTTTCTCAGGACTTAAAGACCTACCTACTCCGTCGACAAAAATGTCTTCAGCTATGCAATATATCCATTTCAGAGTCAGTCAGAGCCAGTCAGAGTCAGTTAGAGTCAGTCATAGTCAGTCAGGGGCAGCATAAGCCGTAAATTTAGATGCAAGTATACACATATATATATATTTCAATAGTTGGCATCAAGACGAACAAAATGATGTATTACTTGACATATTTACGTGAAAACAAAATTTTCGCTAAAAATCGAAATCGCGTACACGTCTTGACCTGTGATAGAATTTCATTTTTCTGAAAAAAAATATTTCTCTCCGATTTTGCTCATTTTCTCAGGACGAAAAGACCTACCTACTCCGTCGACAAAAATGTCTTCAGCTATGCAATATATCCATTTCAGAGTCAGTCAGAGTCAGTCATAGTCAGTCAGGGGCAGCATAAGCCGTAAATTTAGATGCAAGTATACACATATATATATATTTCAATAGTTGGCAACAAGACGAACAAAATGATGTATTACTTGACATATTTACGTGAAAACAAAATTTTCGCTAAAAATCGAAATCGCGTACAGGTCTTGACCTGTGATAGAATTTCATTTTTCTGAAAAAAAACATTTCTCTCCGATTTTGCTCATTTTCTCAGGACTTAAAGACCTACCTACTCCGTCGACAAAAATGTCTTCAGCTATGCAATATATCCATTTCAGAGTCAGTCAGAGCCAGTCAGAGCCAGTCAGAGTCAGTCAGAGTCAGTCATAGTCAGTCAGGGGCAGCATAAGCCGTAAATTTAGATGCAAGTATACACATATATATATATTTCAATAGTTGGCATCAAGACGAACAAAAAATGATGTATTACTTGACATATTTACGTGAAAACAAAATTTTCGCTAAAAATCGAAATCGCGTACAGGTCTTGACCTGTGATAGAATTTCATTTTTCTGAAAATAATATTTCTCTCCGATTTTGCTCATTTTCTCAGGACGAAAAGACCTACCTACTCCGTCGACAAAAAAGTCTTCAGCTATGCAATATATCCATTTCAGAGTCAGTCAGAGTCAGTCATAGTCAGTCAGGGGCAGCATAAGCAGTAAATTTAGATGCAAGTATACACATATATATATATTTCAATAGTTGGCATCAAGACGAACAAAATGATGTATTACTTGACATATTTACGTGAAAACCAAATTTTCGCTAAAAATCGAAATCGCGTACAGGTCTTGACCTGTGATAGAATTTCATTTTTCTGAAAAAAAATATTTCTCTCCGATTTTGCTCATTTACTCAGGACTTAAAGACCTACCTACTCCGTCGACAAAAATGTCTTCAGCTATGCAATATATCCATTTCAGAGTCAGTCAGAGCCAGTCAGAGCCAGTCAGAGTCAGTCAGAGTCAGTCATAGTCAGTCAGGGGCAGCATAAGCCGTAAATTTAGATGCAAGTATACACATATATATATATTTCAATAGTTGGCATCAAGACGAACAAAATGATGTATTACTTGACATATTTACGTGAAAACAAAATTTTCGCTAAAAATCGAAATCGCGTACAGGTCTTGACCTGTGATAGAATTTCATTTTTCTGAAAAAAAATATTTCTCTTCGATTTTGCTCATTTACTCAGGACTTAAAGACCTACCTACTCCGTCGACAAAAATGTCTTCAGCTATGCAATATATCCATTTCAGAGTCAGTCAGAGCCAGTCAGAGTCAGTCAGAGTCAGTCATAGTCAGTCAGGGGCAGCATAAGCCATAAATTTAGATGCAAGTATACACTTATATAAATATATCAATAGTTGGCATCAAGACGAACAAAATGATGTATTACTTGACATATTTACGTGAAAACAAAATTTTCGCTAAAAATCGAAATCGCGTACAGGTCTTGACCTGTGATAGAATTTCATTTTTCTGAAAAAAAATATTTCTCTCTGATTTTGCTCATTTTCTCAGGACTTAAAGACCTACCTACTCCGTCGACAAAAATGTCTTCAGCTATGCAATATATCCATTTCAGAGTCAGTCAGAGTCAGTCATAGTCAGTCAGGGGCAGCATAAGCCGTAAATTTAGATGCAAGTATACACATATATATATATTTCAATAGTTGGCATCAAGACGAACAAAATGATGTATTACTTGACATATTTACGTGAAAACAAAATTTTCGCTAAAAATCGAAATCGCGTACAGGTCTTGACCTGTGATAGAATTTCATTTTTCTGAAAAAAAATATTTCTCTCCGATTTTGCTCATTTACTCAGGACTTAAAGACCTACCTACTCCGTCGACAAAAATGTCTTCAGCTATGCACTATATCCATTTCAGAGTCAGTCAGAGCCAGTCAGAGTCAGTCAGAGTCAGTCAGAGTCAGTCAGGGCAGCATAAGCCGTAAATTTAGATGCAAGTATACACATATATATATATTTCAATAGTTGGCATCAAGACGAACAAAATGATGTATTACTTGACATATTTACGTGAAAACAAAATTTTCGCTAAAAATCGAAATCGCGTACAGGTCTTGACCTGTGATAGAATTTCATTTTTCTGAAAAAAAATATTTCTCTTCGATTTTGCTCATTTACTCAGGACTTAAAGACCTACCTACTCCGTCGACAAAAATGTCTTCAGCTATGCAATATATCCATTTCAGAGTCAGTCAGAGCCAGTCAGAGTCAGTCAGAGTCAGTCATAGTCAGTCAGGGGCAGCATAAGCCATAAATTTAGATGCAAGTATACACTTATATAAATATATCAATAGTTGGCATCAAGACGAACAAAATGATGTATTACTTGACATATTTACGTGAAAACAAAATTTTCGCTAAAAATCGAAATCGCGTACAGGTCTTGACCTGTGATAGAATTTCATTTTTCTGAAAAAAAATATTTCTCTCTGATTTTGCTCATTTTCTCAGGACTTAAAGACCTACCTACTCCGTCGACAAAAATGTCTTCAGCTATGCAATATATCCATTTCAGAGTCAGTCAGAGTCAGTCATAGTCAGTCAGGGGCAGCATAAGCCGTAAATTTAGATGCAAGTATACACATATATATATATTTCAATAGTTGGCATCAAGACGAACAAAATGATGTATTACTTGACATATTTACGTGAAAACAAAATTTTCGCTAAAAATCGAAATCGCGTACAGGTCTTGACCTGTGATAGAATTTCATTTTTCTGAAAAAAAATATTTCTCTCCGATTTTGCTCATTTACTCAGGACTTAAAGACCTACCTACTCCGTCGACAAAAATGTCTTCAGCTATGCACTATATCCATTTCAGAGTCAGTCAGAGCCAGTCAGAGTCAGTCAGAGTCAGTCAGAGTCAGTCAGGGCAGCATAAGCCGTAAATTTAGATGCAAGTATACACATATATATATATTTCAATAGTTGGCATCAAGACGAACAAAATGATGTATTACTTGACATATTTACGTGAAAACAAAATTTTCGCTAAAAATCGAAATCGCGTACAGGTCTTGACCTGTGATAGAATTTCATTTTTCTGAAAAAAAATATTTCTCTCTGATTTTGCTCATTTTCTCAGGACCTAAAGACCTACCTACTCCGTCGACAAAAATGTCTTCAGCTATGCAATATATCCATTTCAGAGTCAGTCAGAGCCAGTCAGAGTCAGTCAGAGTCAGTCATAGTCAGTCAGGGGCAGCATAAGCCGTAAATTTAGATGCAAGTATACACATATATTTATATTTCAATAGTTGGCATCAAGACGAACAAAATGATGTATTACTTGAAATATTTACGTGAAAACAAAATTTTCGCTAAAAATCGAAATCGCGTACAGGTCTTGACCTGTGATAGAATTTCATTTTTCTGAAAAAAAATATTTCTCTCCGATTTTGCTCATTTTCTCAGGACGAAAAGACCTACCTACTCCGTCGACAAAAATGTCTTCAGCTATGCAATATATCCATTTCAGAGTCAGTCAGAGTCAGTCATAGTCAGTCAGGGGCAGCATAAGCCGTAAATTTAGATGCAAGTATACACATATATATATATTTCAATAGTTGGCATCAAGACGAACAAAATGATGTATTACTTGACATACTTACGTGAAAACAAAATTTTCGCTAAAAATCGAAATCGCGTACAGGTCTTGACCTGTGATAGAATTTCATTTTTCTGAAAAAAAATATTTCTCTCCGATTTTGCTCATTTAATCAGGACTTAAAGACCTACCTACTCCGTCGACAAAAATGTCTTCAGCTATGCAATATATCCATTTCAGAGTCAGTCAGAGCCAGTCAGAGTCAGTCAGAGTCAGTCATAGTCAGTCAGGGGCAGCATAAGCCGTAAATTTAGATGCAAGTATACACATATATATATATTTCAATAGTTGGCATCAAGATGAACAAAATGATGTATTACTTGACATATTTACGTGAAAACAAAATTTTCGCTAAAAATCGAAATCGCGTACAGGTCTTGACCTGTGATAGAATTTCATTTTTCTGAAAATAATATTTCTCTCCGATTTTGCTCATTTTCTCAGGACGAAAAGACCTACCTACTCCGACGACAAAAAAGTCTTCAGCTATGCAATATATCCATTTCAGAGTCAGTCACAGTCAGTCATAGTCAGTCAGGGGCAGCATAAGCCGTAAATTTAGATGCAAGTATACACATATATATATATTTCAATAGTTGGCATCAAGACGAACAAAATGATGTATTACTTGACATATTTACGTGAAAACAAAATTTTCGCTAAAAATCGAAATCGCGTACAGGTCTTGACCTGTGATAGAATTTCATTTTTCTGAAAAAAAATATTTCTTTCCGATTTTGCTCATTTTCTCAGGACTTAAAGACCTACCTACTCCGTCGACAAAAATGTCTTCAGCTAAGCAATATATCCATTTCAGAGTCAGTCAGAGCCAGTCAGAGTCAGTCAGAGTCAGTCATAGTCAGTCAGGGGCAGCATAAGCCGTAAATTTAGATGCAAGTATACACATATATATATATTTCAATAGTTGGCATCAAGACGAACAAAATGATGTATTTCTTGACATATTTACGTGAAAATAAAATTTTCGCTAAAAATTTAAATCGCGTACAGGTCTTGACCTGTGACAGAATTTCATTTTTCTGAAAAAAAACATTTCTCTCCGATTTGCTCATTTTCTCAGGACGAAAAGACCTACCTACTCCGTCTACAAAAAATGTCTTCAGCTATGCAATATATCCATTTCAGAGTCAGTCAGAGCCAGTCAGAGTCAGTTAGAGTCAGTCATAGTCAGTCAGGGGCTGCATAAGCCGTAAATTTAGATGCAAGTATACACATATATATATATTTCAATTTGTTGGCATCAAGACGAACAAAATGATGTATTACTTGACATATTTACGTGAAAACAAAATTTTCGCTAAAAATCGAAATCGCGTACAGGTCTTGACATGTGATAGAATTTCATTTTTCTGAAAAAAATATTTCTCTCCGATTTTGCTCATTTTCTCAGGACGAAAAGACCTACCTACTCCGTCGACAAAAATGTCTTCAGCTATGCAATATATCCATTTCAGAGTCAGTCAGAGTCAGTCATAGTCAGTCAGGGGCAGCATAAGCCGTAAATTTAGACTGCAAGTATACACATATATATATATTTCAATAGTTGGCATCAAGACGAACAAAATGATGTATTACTTGACATATTTACGTGAAAACAAAATTTTCGCTAAAAATCGAAATCGCGTACAGGTCTTGACCTGTGATAGAATTTCATTTTTCTGAAAAAAAATATTTCTCTCTGATTTTGCTCATTTTCTCAGGACTTAAAGACCTACCTACTCCGTCGACAAAAATGTCTTCAGCTATGCAATATATCCATTTCAGAGTCAGTCAGAGCCAGTCAGAGTCAGTCAGAGTCAGTCATAGTCAGTCAGGGGCAGCATAATCCGTAAATTTAGATGCAAGTATATACATATATATATATTTCAATAGTTGGCATCAAGACGAACAAAATGATGTATTACTTGACATGTTTACGTGAAAACAAAATTTTCGCTAAAAATCGAAATCGCGTACAGGTCTTGACCTGTGATAGAATTTCATTTTTCTGAAAAAAAATATTTCTCTCCGATTTTGCTCATTTTCTCAGGACTTAAAGACCTACCTACTCCGTCGACAAAAATGTATTCAGCTATGCAATATATCCATTTAAGAGTCAGTCAGAGCCAGTCAGAGTCAGTCAGAGTCAGTCAGAGTCAGTCAGGGGCAGCATAAGCCGTAAATTTAGATGCAAGTATACACATATATATATATTTCAATAGTTGGCATCAAGATGAACAAAATGATGTATTACTTGACATATTTACGTGAAAACTAAATTTTCGCTAAAAATCGAAATCGCGTACAGGTCTTGACCTGTGATAGAATTTCATTTTTCTGAAAAAAAATATTTCTCTCCGATTTTGCTCATTTTCTCAGGACTTAAAGACCTAACTACTCCGTCGACAAAAATGTCTTCAGCTATGCAATATATCCATTTCAGAGTCAGTCAGAGCCAGTCAGAGTCAGTCAGAGTCAGTCATAGTCAGTCAGGGGCAGCATAAGCCGTAAATTTAGATGCAAGTATACACATATATATATATTTCAATAGTTGGCATCAAGACGAACAAAATGATGTATTACTTGACATATTTACGTGAAAACCAAATTTTCGCTAAAAATCGAAATCGCGTACAGGTCTTGACCTGTGATAGAATTTCATTTTTCTGAAAAAAAATATTTCTCTCCGATTTTGCTCATTTACTCAGGACTTAAAGACCTACCTACTCCGTCGACAAAAATGTCTTCAGCTATGCAATATATCCATTTCAGAGTCAGTCAGAGCCAGTCAGAGTCAGTCAGAGTCAGTCATAGTCAGTCAGGGGCAGCATAAGCCGTAAATTTAGATGCAATTATACACATATATATATATTTCAATAGTTGGCATCAAGACGAACAAAATGATGTATTACTTGACATATTTACGTGAAAACAAAATTTTCGCTAAAAATCGAAATCGCGTACAGGTCTTGACCTGTGATAGAATTTCATTTTTCTGAAAAAAAATATTTCTCTCCGATTTTGCTCATTTACTCAGTACTTAAAGACCTACCTACTCCGTCGACAAAAATGTCTTCAGCTATGCAATATATCCATTTCAGAGTCAGTCAGAGCCAGTCAGAGTCAGTCAGAGTCAGTCATAGTCAGTCAGGGGCAGCATAAGCCGTAAATTTAGATGCAAGTATACACATATATATATATTTCAATAGTTGGCATCAAGACGAACAAAATGATGTATTTCTTGGCATATTTACGTGAAAACAAAATTTTCGCTAAAAATCGAAATCGCGTACAGGTCTTGACCTGTGATAGAATTTCATTTTTCTGAAAAAAAACATTTCTCTCCGATTTTGCTCATTTTCTCAGGACTTAAAGACCTACCTACTCCGTCGACAAAAATGTCTTCAGCTATGCAATATATCCATTTCAGAGTCAGTCAGAGCCAGTCAGAGTCAGTTAGAGTCAGTCATAGTCAGTCAGGGGCAGCATAAGCCGTAAATTTAGATGCAAGTATACACATATATATATATTTCAATAGTTGGCATCAAGACGAACAAAATGATGTATTACTTGACATATTTACGTGAAAACCAAATTTTCGCTAAAAATCGAAATCGCGTACAGGTCTTGACCTGTGATAGAATTTCATTTTTCTGAAAAAAAACATTTCTCTCCTATTTTGCTCATTTTCTCAGGACTTAAAGACCTACCTACTCCGTCGACAAAAATGTCTTCAGCTATGCAATATATCCATTTCAGAGTCAGTCAGAGCCAGTCAGAGTCAGTTAGAGTCAGTCATAGTCAGTCAGGGGCAGCATAAGCCGTAAATTTAGATGCAAGTATACACATATATATATATTTCAATAGTTGGCATCAAGACGAACAAAATGATGTATTACTTGACATATTTACGTGAAAACAAAATTTTCGCTAAAAATCGAAATCGCGTACACGTCTTGACCTGTGATAGAATTTCATTTTTCTGAAAAAAAATATTTCTCTCCGATTTTGCTCATTTTCTCAGGACGAAAAGACCTACCTACTCCGTCGACAAAAATGTCTTCAGCTATGCAATATATCCATTTCAGAGTCAGTCAGAGTCAGTCATAGTCAGTCAGGGGCAGCATAAGCCGTAAATTTAGATGCAAGTATACACATATATATATATTTCAATAGTTGGCAACAAGACGAACAAAATGATGTATTACTTGACATATTTACGTGAAAACAAAATTTTCGCTAAAAATCGAAATCGCGTACAGGTCTTGACCTGTGATAGAATTTCATTTTTCTGAAAAAAAACATTTCTCTCCGATTTTGCTCATTTTCTCAGGACTTAAAGACCTACCTACTCCGTCGACAAAAATGTCTTCAGCTATGCAATATATCCATTTCAGAGTCAGTCAGAGCCAGTCAGAGCCAGTCAGAGTCAGTCAGAGTCAGTCATAGTCAGTCAGGGGCAGCATAAGCCGTAAATTTAGATGCAAGTATACACATATATATATATTTCAATAGTTGGCATCAAGACGAACAAAAAATGATGTATTACTTGACATATTTACGTGAAAACAAAATTTTCGCTAAAAATCGAAATCGCGTACAGGTCTTGACCTGTGATAGAATTTCATTTTTCTGAAAATAATATTTCTCTCCGATTTTGCTCATTTTCTCAGGACGAAAAGACCTACCTACTCCGTCGACAAAAAAGTCTTCAGCTATGCAATATATCCATTTCAGAGTCAGTCAGAGTCAGTCATAGTCAGTCAGGGGCAGCATAAGCAGTAAATTTAGATGCAAGTATACACATATATATATATTTCAATAGTTGGCATCAAGACGAACAAAATGATGTATTACTTGACATATTTACGTGAAAACCAAATTTTCGCTAAAAATCGAAATCGCGTACAGGTCTTGACCTGTGATAGAATTTCATTTTTCTGAAAAAAAATATTTCTCTCCGATTTTGCTCATTTACTCAGGACTTAAAGACCTACCTACTCCGTCGACAAAAATGTCTTCAGCTATGCAATATATCCATTTCAGAGTCAGTCAGAGCCAGTCAGAGCCAGTCAGAGTCAGTCAGAGTCAGTCATAGTCAGTCAGGGGCAGCATAAGCCGTAAATTTAGATGCAAGTATACACATATATATATATTTCAATAGTTGGCATCAAGACGAACAAAATGATGTATTACTTGACATATTTACGTGAAAACAAAATTTTCGCTAAAAATCGAAATCGCGTACAGGTCTTGACCTGTGATAGAATTTCATTTTTCTGAAAAAAAATATTTCTCTTCGATTTTGCTCATTTACTCAGGACTTAAAGACCTACCTACTCCGTCGACAAAAATGTCTTCAGCTATGCAATATATCCATTTCAGAGTCAGTCAGAGCCAGTCAGAGTCAGTCAGAGTCAGTCATAGTCAGTCAGGGGCAGCATAAGCCATAAATTTAGATGCAAGTATACACTTATATAAATATATCAATAGTTGGCATCAAGACGAACAAAATGATGTATTACTTGACATATTTACGTGAAAACAAAATTTTCGCTAAAAATCGAAATCGCGTACAGGTCTTGACCTGTGATAGAATTTCATTTTTCTGAAAAAAAATATTTCTCTCTGATTTTGCTCATTTTCTCAGGACTTAAAGACCTACCTACTCCGTCGACAAAAATGTCTTCAGCTATGCAATATATCCATTTCAGAGTCAGTCAGAGTCAGTCATAGTCAGTCAGGGGCAGCATAAGCCGTAAATTTAGATGCAAGTATACACATATATATATATTTCAATAGTTGGCATCAAGACGAACAAAATGATGTATTACTTGACATATTTACGTGAAAACAAAATTTTCGCTAAAAATCGAAATCGCGTACAGGTCTTGACCTGTGATAGAATTTCATTTTTCTGAAAAAAAATATTTCTCTCCGATTTTGCTCATTTACTCAGGACTTAAAGACCTACCTACTCCGTCGACAAAAATGTCTTCAGCTATGCACTATATCCATTTCAGAGTCAGTCAGAGCCAGTCAGAGTCAGTCAGAGTCAGTCAGAGTCAGTCAGGGCAGCATAAGCCGTAAATTTAGATGCAAGTATACACATATATATATATTTCAATAGTTGGCATCAAGACGAACAAAATGATGTATTACTTGACATATTTACGTGAAAACAAAATTTTCGCTAAAAATCGAAATCGCGTACAGGTCTTGACCTGTGATAGAATTTCATTTTTCTGAAAAAAAATATTTCTCTCTGATTTTGCTCATTTTCTCAGGACCTAAAGACCTACCTACTCCGTCGACAAAAATGTCTTCAGCTATGCAATATATCCATTTCAGAGTCAGTCAGAGCCAGTCAGAGTCAGTCAGAGTCAGTCATAGTCAGTCAGGGGCAGCATAAGCCGTAAATTTAGATGCAAGTATACACATATATTTATATTTCAATAGTTGGCATCAAGACGAACAAAATGATGTATTACTTGAAATATTTACGTGAAAACAAAATTTTCGCTAAAAATCGAAATCGCGTACAGGTCTTGACCTGTGATAGAATTTCATTTTTCTGAAAAAAAATATTTCTCTCCGATTTTGCTCATTTTCTCAGGACGAAAAGACCTACCTACTCCGTCGACAAAAATGTCTTCAGCTATGCAATATATCCATTTCAGAGTCAGTCAGAGTCAGTCATAGTCAGTCAGGGGCAGCATAAGCCGTAAATTTAGATGCAAGTATACACATATATATATATTTCAATAGTTGGCATCAAGACGAACAAAATGATGTATTACTTGACATATTTACGTGAAAACAAAATTTTCGCTAAAAATCGAAATCGCGTACAGGTCTTGACCTGTGATAGAATTTCATTTTTCTGAAAAAAAATATTTCTCTCCGATTTTGCTCATTTAATCAGGACTTAAAGACCTACCTACTCCGTCGACAAAAATGTCTTCAGCTATGCAATATATCCATTTCAGAGTCAGTCAGAGCCAGTCAGAGTCAGTCAGAGTCAGTCATAGTCAGTCAGGGGCAGCATAAGCCGTAAATTTAGATGCAAGTATACACATATATATATATTTCAATAGTTGGCATCAAGATGAACAAAATGATGTATTACTTGACATATTTACGTGAAAACAAAATTTTCGCTAAAAATCGAAATCGCGTACAGGTCTTGACCTGTGATAGAATTTCATTTTTCTGAAAATAATATTTCTCTCCGATTTTGCTCATTTTCTCAGGACGAAAAGACCTACCTACTCCGACGACAAAAAAGTCTTCAGCTATGCAATATATCCATTTCAGAGTCAGTCACAGTCAGTCATAGTCAGTCAGGGGCAGCATAAGCCGTAAATTTAGATGCAAGTATACACATATATATATATTTCAATAGTTGGCATCAAGACGAACAAAATGATGTATTACTTGACATATTTACGTGAAAACAAAATTTTCGCTAAAAATCGAAATCGCGTACAGGTCTTGACCTGTGATAGAATTTCATTTTTCTGAAAAAAAATATTTCTTTCCGATTTTGCTCATTTTCTCAGGACTTAAAGACCTACCTACTCCGTCGACAAAAATGTCTTCAGCTAAGCAATATATCCATTTCAGAGTCAGTCAGAGCCAGTCAGAGTCAGTCAGAGTCAGTCATAGTCAGTCAGGGGCAGCATAAGCCGTAAATTTAGATGCAAGTATACACATATATATATATTTCAATAGTTGGCATCAAGACGAACAAAATGATGTATTTCTTGACATATTTACGTGAAAATAAAATTTTCGCTAAAAATTTAAATCGCGTACAGGTCTTGACCTGTGACAGAATTTCATTTTTCTGAAAAAAAACATTTCTCTCCGATTTTGCTCATTTTCTCAGGACGAAAAGACCTACCTACTCCGTCTACAAAAATGTCTTCAGCTATGCAATATATCCATTTCAGAGTCAGTCAGAGCCAGTCAGAGTCAGTTAGAGTCAGTCATAGTCAGTCAGGGGCTGCATAAGCCGTAAATTTAGATGCAAGTATACACATATATATATATTTCAATTTGTTGGCATCAAGACGAACAAAATGATGTATTACTTGACATATTTACGTGAAAACAAAATTTTCGCTAAAAATCGAAATCGCGTACAGGTCTTGACATGTGATAGAATTTCATTTTTCTGAAAAAAAATATTTCTCTCCGATTTTGCTCATTTTCTCAGGACGAAAAGACCTACCTACTCCGTCGACAAAAATGTCTTCAGCTATGCAATATATCCATTTCAGAGTCAGTCAGAGTCAGTCATAGTCAGTCAGGGGCAGCATAAGCCGTAAATTTAGATGCAAGTATACACATATATATATATTTCAATAGTTGGCATCAAGACGAACAAAATGATGTATTACTTGACATATTTACGTGAAAACAAAATTTTCGCTAAAAATCGAAATCGCGTACAGGTCTTGACCTGTGATAGAATTTCATTTTTCTGAAAAAAAATATTTCTCTCTGATTTTGCTCATTTTCTCAGGACTTAAAGACCTACCTACTCCGTCGACAAAAATGTCTTCAGCTATGCAATATATCCATTTCAGAGTCAGTCAGAGCCAGTCAGAGTCAGTCAGAGTCAGTCATAGTCAGTCAGGGGCAGCATAATCCGTAAATTTAGATGCAAGTATATACATATATATATATTTCAATAGTTGGCATCAAGACGAACAAAATGATGTATTACTTGACATGTTTACGTGAAAACAAAATTTTCGCTAAAAATCGAAATCGCGTACAGGTCTTGACCTGTGATAGAATTTCATTTTTCTGAAAAAAAATATTTCTCTCCGATTTTGCTCATTTTCTCAGGACTTAAAGACCTACCTACTCCGTCGACAAAAATGTATTCAGCTATGCAATATATCCATTTAAGAGTCAGTCAGAGCCAGTCAGAGTCAGTCAGAGTCAGTCAGAGTCAGTCAGGGGCAGCATAAGCCGTAAATTTAGATGCAAGTATACACATATATATATATTTCAATAGTTGGCATCAAGATGAACAAAATGATGTATTACTTGACATATTTACGTGAAAACTAAATTTTCGCTAAAAATCGAAATCGCGTACAGGTCTTGACCTGTGATAGAATTTCATTTTTCTGAAAAAAAATATTTCTCTCCGATTTTGCTCATTTTCTCAGGACTTAAAGACCTAACTACTCCGTCGACAAAAATGTCTTCAGCTATGCAATATATCCATTTCAGAGTCAGTCAGAGCCAGTCAGAGTCAGTCAGAGTCAGTCATAGTCAGTCAGGGGCAGCATAAGCCGTAAATTTAGATGCAAGTATACACATATATATATATTTCAATAGTTGGCATCAAGACGAACAAAATGATGTATTACTTGACATATTTACGTGAAAACCAAATTTTCGCTAAAAATCGAAATCGCGTACAGGTCTTGACCTGTGATAGAATTTCATTTTTCTGAAAAAAAATATTTCTCTCCGATTTTGCTCATTTACTCAGGACTTAAAGACCTACCTACTCCGTCGACAAAAATGTCTTCAGCTATGCAATATATCCATTTCAGAGTCAGTCAGAGCCAGTCAGAGCCAGTCAGAGTCAGTCAGAGTCAGTCATAGTCAGTCAGGGGCAGCATAAGCCGTAAATTTAGATGCAAGTATACACATATATATATATTCAATAGTTGGCATCAAGACGAACAAAATGATGTATTACTTGACATATTTACGTGAAAACAAAATTTTCGCTAAAAATCGAAATCGCGTACAGGTCTTGACCTGTGATAGAATTTCATTTTTCTGAAAAAAAATATTTCTCTCCGATTTTGCTCATTTTCTCAGGACTTAAAGACCTACCTACTCCGTCGACAAAAATGTCTTCAGCTATGCAATATATCCATTTCAGAGTCAGTCAGAGCCAGTCAGAGTCAGTCAGAGTCAGTCATAGTCAGTCAGGTGCAGCATAAGCCGTAAATTTAGATGCAAGTATACACATATATATATATTTCAATAGTTGGCATCAAGACGAACAAAATGATGTATTACTTGACATATTTACGTGAAAACAAAATTTTCGCTAAAAATCGAAATCGCGTACAAGTCTTGACCTGTGATAGAATTTCATTTTTCTGAAAATAATATTTCTCTCCGATTTTGCTCATTTTCTCAGGAAGAAAAGACCTACCTACTCCGTCGACAAAAAAGTCTTCAGCTATGCAATATATCCATTTCAGAGTCAGTCAGAGTCAGTCATAGTCAGTCAGAGTCAGTCAGGGGCAGCATCAGCCGTAAATTTAGATGCAAGTATACACATATATATATATTTCAATAGTTGGCATCAGGACGAACAAAATGATGTATTACTTGACATATTTACGTGAAAACAAAATTTTCGCTAAAAATCGAAATCGCGTACAGGTCTTGACCTGTGATAGAATTTCATTTTTCTGAAAAAAAATATTTCTCTCTGATTTTGCTCATTTTCTCAGGACTTAAAGACCTACCTACTCCGTCGACAAAAATGTCTTCAGCTATGCAATATATCCATTTCAGAGTCAGTCAGAGCCAGTCAGAGTCAGTCAGAGTCAGTCATAGTCAGTCAGGGGCAGCATAAGCCGTAAATTTAGATGCAAGTATACACATATATATATATTTCAATAGTTGGCATCAAGACGAACAAAATGATGTATTACTTGACATATTTACGTGAAAACAAAATTTTCGCTAAAATCGAAATCGCGTACAGGTCTTGACCTGAGAATTTCATTTTTCTGAAAAAAAATATTTCTCTCCGATTTTGCTCATTTTCTCAGGACTTAAAGACCTACCTACTCCGTCGACAAAAATGTCTTCAGCTATGCAATATATCCATTTCAGAGTCAGTCAGAGCCAGTCAGAGTCAGTCAGAGTCAGTCAGAGTCAGTCAGGGGCAGCATCAGCCGTAAATTTAGATGCAAGTATACACATATATATATATTTCAATAGTTGGCATCAAGACGAACAAAATGATGTATTACTTGACATATTTACGTGAAAACTAAATTTTCGCTAAAAATCGAAATCGCGTACAGGTCTTGACCTGTGATAGAATTTCATTTTTCTGAAAAAAAATATTTCTCTCTGATTTTGCTCATTTTCTCAGGACTTAAAGACCTACCTACTCCGTCGACAAAAATGTCTTCAGCTATGCAATATATCCATTTCAGAGTCAGTCAGAGCCAGTCAGAGTCAGTCAGAGTCAGTCATAGTCAGTCAGGGGCAGCATAAGCCGTAAATTTAGATGCAAGTATACACATATATTTATATTTCAATAGTTGGCATCAAGACGAACAAAATGATGTATTACTTGACATATTTACGTGAAAACAAAATTTTCGCTAAAAATCGAAATCGCGTACAGGTCTTGACCTGTGATAGAATTTCATTCTTCTGAAAAAAAATATTTCTCTCCGATTTTGCTCATTTTCTCAGGACGAAAAGACCTACCTACTCCGTCGACAAAAATGTCTTCAGCTATGCAATATATCCATTTCAGAGTCAGTCAGAGTCAGTCATAGTCAGTCAGGGGCAGCATAAGCCGTAAATTTAGATGCAAGTATACACATATATATATATTTCAATAGTTGGCATCAAGACGAACAAAATGATGTATTACTTGACATATTTACGTGAAAACAAAATTTTCGCTAAAAATCGAAATCGCGTACAGGTCTTGACCTGTGATAGAATTTCATTTTTCTGAAAAAAAATATTTCTCTCCGATTTTGCTCATTTTCTCAGGACTTAAAGACCTACCTACTCCGTCGACAAAAATGTCTTCAGCTATGCAATATATCCATTTCAGAGTCAGTCAGAGTCAGTCATAGTCAGTCAGGGGCAGCATAAGCCGTAAATTTAGATGCATATATACACATATATATATATTTCAATAGTTGGCATCAAGACGAACAAAATGATGTATTTCTTGGCATATTTACGTGAAAACAAAATTTTCGCTAAAAATCGAAATCGCGTACAGGTCTTGACCTGTGATAGAATTTCATTTTTCTGAAAAAAAATATTTCTCTCTGATTTTGCTCATTTTCTCAGGACTTAAAGACCAACCTACTCCGTCGACAAAAATGTCTTCAGCTATGCAATATATCCATTTCAGAGTCAGTCAGAGCCAGTCAGAGTCAGTCAGAGTCAGTCATAGTCAGTCAGGGGCAGCATAAGCCGTAAATTTAGATGCAAGTATACACATATATATATATTTCAATAGTTGGCATCAAGACGAACAAAATGATGTATTACTTGACATATTTACGTGAAAACAAAATTTTTCGCTAAAAATCGAAATCGCGTACAGGTCTTGACCTGTGATAGAATTTCATTTTTCTGAAAAAAAATATTTCTCTCCGATTTTGCTCATTTTCTCAGGACTTAAAGACCTACCTACTCCGTCGACAAAAATGTCTTCAGCTATGCAATATATCCATTTCAGAGTCAGTCAGAGTCAGTCATAGTCAGTCAGGGGCAGCATAAGCCGTAAATTTAGATGCAAGTATACACATATATATATATTTCAATAGTTGGCATCAAGACGAACAAAATGATGTATTACTTGACATATTTACGTGAAAACAAAATTTTCGCTAAAAATCGAAATCGCGTACAGGTCTTGACCTGTGATAGAATTTCATTTTTCTGAAAAAAAACATTTCTCTCCGATTTTTGCTCATTTCCTCAGGACTTAAAGACCTACCTACTCTCCGTCGACAAAAATGTCTTCAGCTATGCAATATATCCATTTCAGAGTCAGTCAGAGCCAGTCAGAGTCAGTTAGAGTCAGTCATAGTCAGTCAGGGGCAGCATAAGCCGTAAATTTAGATGCAAGTATACACATATATATATATTTCAATAGTTGGCATCAAGACGAACAAAATGATGTATTACTTGACATATTTACGTGAAAACAAAATTTTCGCAAAAAATCGAAATCGCGTACAGGTCTTGACCTGTGATAGAATTTCATTTTTCTGAAAAAAAATATTTCTCTCCGATTTTGCTCATTTTCTCAGGACGAAAAGACCTACCTACTCCGTCGACAAAAATGTCTTCAGCTATGCAATATATCCATTTCAGAGTCAGTCAGAGTCAGTCATAGTCAGTCAGGGGCAGCATAAGCCGTAAATTTAGATGCAAGTATACACATATATTTATATTTCAATAGTTGGCATCAAGACGAACAAAATGATGTATTACTTGACATATTTACGTGAAAACAAAATTTTCGCTAAAAATCGAAATCGCGTACAGGTCTTGACCTGTGATAGAATTTCATTTTTCTGAAAAAAAATATTTCTCTCCGATTTTGCTCATTTTCTCAGGACGAAAAGACCTACCTACTCCGTCGACAAAAATGTCTTCAGCTATGCAATATATCCATTTCAGAGTCAGTCAGAGTCAGTCATAGTCAGTCAGGGGCAGCATAAGCCGTAAATTTAGATGCAAGTATACACATATATATATATTTCAATAGTTGGCATCAAGACGAACAAAATGATGTATTACTTGACATATTTACGTGAAAACAAAATTTTCGCTAAAAATCGAAATCGCGTACAGGTCTTGACCTGTGATAGAATTTCATTTTCTGAAAAAAAATATTTCTCTCCGATTTTGCTCATTTACTCAGGACTTAAAGACCTACCTACTCCGTCGACAAAAATGTCTTCAGCTATGCAATATATCCATTTCAGAGTCAGTCAGAGCCAGTCAGAGTCAGTCAGAGTCAGTCAGAGTCAGTCAGGGGCAGCATAAGCCGTAAATTTAGATGCAAGTATACACATATATATATATTTCAATAGTTGGCATCAAGACGAACAAAATGATGTATTACTTGACATATTTACGTGAAAACAAAATTTTCGCTAAAAATCGAAATCGCGTACAGGTCTTGACCTGTGATAGAATTTCATTTTTCTGAAAAAAAATATTTCTCTCTGATTTTGCTCATTTTCTCAGGACTTAAAGACCTACCTACTCCGTCGACAAAAATGTCTTCAGCTATGCAATATATCCATTTCAGAGTCAGTCAGAGTCAGTCAGAGTCAGTCAGGGGCAGCATAAGCCGTAAATTTAGATGCAAGTATACACATATATATATATTTCAATAGTTGGCATCAAGACGAACAAAATGATGTATTACTTGACATATTTACGTGAAAACAAAATTTTCGCTAAAAATCGATATCGCGTACAGCTCTTGACCTGTGATAGAATTTCATTTTTCTGAAAAAAAATATTTCTCTCCGATTTTGCTCATTTACTCAGGACTTAAAGACCTACCTACTCCGTCGACAAAAATGTCTTCAGCTATGCAATATATCCATTTCAGAGTCAGTCAGAGCCAGTCAGAGTCAGTCAGAGTCAGTCATAGTCAGTCAGGGGCAGCATAAGCCGTAAATTTAGATGCAAGTATACACATATATATATATTTCAATAGTTGGCATCAAGACGAACAAAATGATGTATTACTTGACATATTTACGTGAAAACAAAATTTTCGCTAAAAATCGAAATCGCGTACAGGACTGGTCTTGACCTGTGATAGAATTTCATTTTTCTGAAAAAAAATATTTCTCTCCGATTTTGCTCATTTACTCAGTACTTAAAGACCTACCTACTCCGTCGACAAAAATGTCTTCAGCTATGCAATATATCCATTTCAGAGTCAGTCAGAGCCAGTCAGAGTCAGTCAGAGTCAGTCATAGTCAGTCAGGGGCAGCATAAGCCGTAAATTTAGATGCATATATACACATATATATATATTTCAATAGTTGGCATCAAGACGAACAAAATGATGTATTTCTTGGCATATTTACGTGAAAACAAAATTTTCGCTAAAAATCGAAATCGCGTACAGGTCTTGACCTGTGATAAAATTTCATTTTTCTGAAAAAAAATATTTCTCTCCGATTTTGCTCATTTTCTCAGGACTTAAAGACCTACCTACTCCGTCGACAAAAATGTCTTCAGCTATGCAATATATCCATTTCAGAGTCAGTCAGAGTCAGTCATAGTCAGTCAGGGGCAGCATAAGCCGTAAATTTAGATGCAAGTATACACATATATATATATTTCAATAGTTGGCATCAAGACGAACAAAATGATGTATTACTTGACATATTTACGTGAAAACAAAATTTTCGCTAAAAATCGAAATCGCGTACAGGTCTTGACCTGTGATAGAATTTCATTTTTCTGAAAAAAATATTTCTCTCCGATTTTGCTCATTTACTCAGTACTTAAAGACCTACCTACTCCGTCGACAAAAATGTCTTCAGCTATGCAATATATCCATTTCAGAGTCAGTCAGAGCCAGTCAGAGTCAGTCAGAGTCAGTCATAGTCAGTCAGGGGCAGCATAAGCCGTAAATTTAGATGCATATATACACATATATATATATTTCAATAGTTGGCATCAAGACGAACAAAATGATGTATTTCTTGGCATATTTACGTGAAAACAAAATTTTCGCTAAAAATCGAAATCGCGTACAGGTCTTGACCTGTGATAGAATTTCATTTTTCTGAAAAAAAATATTTCTCTCTGATTTTGCTCATTTTCTCAGGACTTAAAGACCAACCTACTCCGTCGACAAAAATGTCTTCAGCTATGCAATATTATCCATTTCAGAGTCAGTCAGAGCCAGTCAGAGTCAGTCAGAGTCAGTCATAGTCAGTCAGGGGCAGCATAAGCCGTAAATTTAGATGCAAGTATACACATATATATATATTTCAATAGTTGGCATCAAGACGAACAAAATGATGTATTACTTGACATATTTACGTGAAAACAAAATTTTCGCTAAAAATCGAAATCGCGTACAGGTCTTGACCTGTGATAGAATTTCATTTTTCTGAAAAAAAATATTTCTCTCCGATTTTGCTCATTTTCTCAGGACTTAAAGACCTACCTACTCCGTCGACAAAAATGTCTTCAGCTATGCAATATATCCATTTCAGAGTCAGTCAGAGTCAGTCATAGTCAGTCAGGGGCAGCATAAGCCGTAAATTTAGATGCAAGTATACACATATATATATATTTCAATAGTTGGCATCAAGACGAACAAAATGATGTATTACTTGACATATTTACGTGAAAACAAAATTTTCGCTAAAAATCGAAATCGCGTACAGGTCTTGACCTGTGATAGAATTTCATTTTTCTGAAAAAAAACATTTCTCTCCGATTTTGCTCATTTCCTCAGGACTTAAAGACCTACCTACTCCGTCGACAAAAATGTCTTCAGCTATGCAATATATCCATTTCAGAGTCAGTCAGAGCCAGTCAGAGTCAGTTAGAGTCAGTCATAGTCAGTCAGGGGCAGCATAAGCCGTAAATTTAGATGCAAGTATACACATATATATATATTTCAATAGTTGGCATCAAGACGAACAAAATGATGTATTACTTGACATATTTACGTGAAAACAAAATTTTCGCAAAAAATCGAAATCGCGTACAGGTCTTGACCTGTGATAGAATTTCATTTTTCTGAAAAAAAATATTTCTCTCCGATTTTGCTCATTTTCTCAGGACGAAAAGACCTACCTACTCCGTCGACAAAAATGTCTTCAGCTATGCAATATATCCATTTCAGAGTCAGTCAGAGTCAGTCATAGTCAGTCAGGGGCAGCATAAGCCGTAAATTTAGATGCAAGTATACACATATATTTATATTTCAATAGTTGGCATCAAGACGAACAAAATGATGTATTACTTGACATATTTACGTGAAAACAAAATTTTCGCTAAAAATCGAAATCGCGTACAGGTCTTGACCTGTGATAGAATTTCATTTTTCTGAAAAAAAATATTTCTCTCCGATTTTGCTCATTTTCTCAGGACGAAAAGACCTACCTACTCCGTCGACAAAAATGTCTTCAGCTATGCAATATATCCATTTCAGAGTCAGTCAGAGTCAGTCATAGTCAGTCAGGGGCAGCATAAGCCGTAAATTTAGATGCAAGTATACACATATATATATATTTCAATAGTTGGCATCAAGACGAACAAAATGATGTATTACTTGACATATTTACGTGAAAACAAAATTTTCGCTAAAAATCGAAATCGCGTACAGGTCTTGACCTGTGATAGAATTTCATTTTCTGAAAAAAAATATTTCTCTCCGATTTTGCTCATTTACTCAGGACTTAAAGACCTACCTACTCCGTCGACAAAAATGTCTTCAGCTATGCAATATATCCATTTCAGAGTCAGTCAGAGCCAGTCAGAGTCAGTCAGAGTCAGTCAGAGTCAGTCAGGGGCAGCATAAGCCGTAAATTTAGATGCAAGTATACACATATATATATATTTCAATAGTTGGCATCAAGACGAACAAAATGATGTATTACTTGACATATTTACGTGAAAACAAAATTTTCGCTAAAAATCGAAATCGCGTACAGGTCTTGACCTGTGATAGAATTTCATTTTTCTGAAAAAAAATATTTCTCTCTGATTTTGCTCATTTTCTCAGGACTTAAAGACCTACCTACTCCGTCGACAAAAATGTCTTCAGCTATGCAATATATCCATTTCAGAGTCAGTCAGAGTCAGTCAGAGTCAGTCAGGGGCAGCATAAGCCGTAAATTTAGATGCAAGTATACACATATATATATATTTCAATAGTTGGCATCAAGACGAACAAAATGATGTATTACTTGACATATTTACGTGAAAACAAAATTTTCGCTAAAAATCGATATCGCGTACAGCTCTTGACCTGTGATAGAATTTCATTTTTCTGAAAAAAAATATTTCTCTCCGATTTTGCTCATTTACTCAGGACTTAAAGACCTACCTACTCCGTCGACAAAAATGTCTTCAGCTATGCAATATATCCATTTCAGAGTCAGTCAGAGCCAGTCAGAGTCAGTCAGAGTCAGTCATAGTCAGTCAGGGGCAGCATAAGCCGTAAATTTAGATGCAAGTATACACATATATATATATTTCAATAGTTGGCATCAAGACGAACAAAATGATGTATTACTTGACATATTTACGTGAAAACACAATTTTCCCTAAAAATCGAAATCGCGTACAGGTCTTGACCTGTGATAGAATTTCATTTTTCTGAAAAAAAACATTTCTCTCCGATTTTGCTCATTTTCTCAGGACTTAAAGACCTACCTACTCCGTCGACAAAAATGTCTTCAGCTATGCAATATATCCATTTCAGAGTCAGTCAGAGCCAGTCAGAGTCAGTCAGAGTCAGTCAGAGTCAGTCAGGGGCAGCATAAGCCGTAAATTTAGATGCAAGTATACACATATATATATATTTCAATAGTTGGCATCAAGACGAACAAAATGATGTATTACTTGACATATTTACGTGAAAACAAAATTTTCGCTAAAAATCGAAATCGCGTACAGGTCTTGACCTGTGATAAAATTTCATTTTTCTGAAAAAAAATATTTCTCTCTGATTTTGCTCATTTTCTCAGGACTTAAAGACCTACCTACTCCGTCGACAAAAATGTCTTCAGCTATGCAATATATCCATTTCAGAGTCAGTCAGAGCCAGTCAGAGTCAGTCAGAGTCAGTCATAGTCAGTCAGGGGCAGCATAAGCCGTAAATTTAGATGCAAGTATACACATATATATATATTTCAATAGTTGGCATCAAGATGAACAAAATGATGTATTACTTGACATATTTACGTGAAAACAAAATTTTCGCTAAAAATCGAAATCGCGTACAGGTCTTGACCTGTGATAGAATTTCATTTTTCT
>JASFXZ010000190.1:0-52976 GCA_032209605.1 Mactromeris polynyma | reverse complement strand
CGTATATAGCTACCAGTCTAGATGGTCTGGTTGATGACGATACAATTTTAGAAATTAAGTGTCCAACACGGCAATTGCAAGCTTTACTGGACTCAAATAAGTACGACATTGTCGTGAAAGATGGACAAACTGTTCTGAACCCCGTTGGTAGGAATGGCTACTATTGCCAAGTACAAATGACAATGTTCTGTACCAAGCACCAGAAATGCAAATTTCTAGTTGACAGCTGACCATGCAGTAATTGTGGATGTACAGTACAATGCAGAATATGGGCAGAATCAACTTTGCACAATTAGACAGTTGTATTTTGAAAATCTCATTGTCAGATTAAGTGATGAAATAAATTTCAAGAGGCTCAAAATATCGCCTGATTTACTCCTGATCACCAATCGTGGCTGGAATCTGACATTCTGTATGGTTTACCATGAACGGTCCAACCAAGTCTCATGAGAAATCAAATCCCTGACCCCTAAGGTAATTAACACCTACACATGATAATAAATCAGCTAGCTTCTCGAGTAGTTAAGGGCAAGCCAGGTGTTTGTGTTATTTATTGCCCTTTTAATTAGCAAATCTGTCTTGAGGAAAGAGAGGTTAAGTTGAACTTACATTTTACCAGTCATTTAATGAATGTGAAAGCATTTCAATGTGGTATGTTTCCATTAAAAATGATGTTAAAATACTTAAGTCCCAAGACAAAATTTGAATTTCATCATTGTAACTGTTTGTTTTCTTCAATCTAATATATCCAATTCTCTATGTGCATATTTTAACATGCTTGTTCACTTCACACACACATATGATTCAGTATGATGGTAGTTATATTACACATGTTTAAACTATAGAATACTCCTGAAGACTTGGCACAACATGTAGCTCAGTTCACAGACCAAGAAAAGAGCCTCAGATCACCAACCTTTCTACATACAGCACTTAAACCACAGAGGTGTGCTTGATGTGATATTTCTACAAACAGCACTTAAACCACAGAGGTGTGCTTGATGTGATATTTCTACATACAGCACTTAAACCACAGAGGTGTGCTTGATGTGATATTTCTACATACAGCACTTAAACCACAGAGGTGTGCTTGATGTGATATTTCTACATACAGCACTTAAACCACAGAGGTGTGCTTGATGTGATATTTCTACATACAGCACTTAAACCACAGAGGTGTGCTTGATGTGATATTTCTACATACAGCACTTAAACCACAGAGGTGTGCTTGATGTGATATTTCTACATACAGAACATAAACCACAGAGGTGTGCTTGGTGTGATATTTCTACATACAGAACATAAACCACAGAGGTGTGCTTGATGTGATAGTTCTACATACAGCACTTAAACCACAGAGGTGTGCTTGATGTGATATTTCTACATACAGCACATAAACCACAGAGGTGTGCTTGATGTGATATTTCTACATGCAGCACTTAAACCACAGAGGTGTGCTTGATGTGATATTTCTACATTCAGCACGTAAACCACAGAGGTGTGCTTGATGTGATATTTCTATCAAATGCACACATAATGACCTGGCGCTGAACATGTATTACTTCACTTAAGACAACAACAAAACACTGCCTATCAAAAATGGAAAGAACAGAGACCAAATGTGACCCACCAAATCAACATAGAGATTCAGTTAATAAGGTGATTTGCCACAATACAGCCCTGCCTCACATTCTGACAGGCAGCTTAAACCAACTAAATCTGGTCATGGCTATGTCCTTGGTATTCTATATCAACATGTGCTACACCTCATATTTCACCTTTTATTTCATAGTTAACAGTCACCATATACACTTGATTGCATAATAGTATATCAAAGTCATTTGTAATTTGGCACCACAATGAAAGTCTGACACAATCCATCAAATACATCTAAAAATATCTAATAAAACTACTCTTTGGTAAATCATAAATATCTTAACTTAATTTGATCTCGAGTTACAAATATTACACATCGAGACTACCATGAATGACCCTTATCACTCCAAAACTAGCTGACCAACTTGGTATCTACCACTAATATGTCTTGTCCTTTTTTATTTATAATGTAAACTATTTGAGAGCACCAAATGGTCAGTATCACTGTACCAATCTTTTTCAATTATTCAAAAGATCATCACTGTTTCTAAATCAGGGCTCTAGCTAAGATATTTTTTGTTTTGCTGTTCGGAGTAGTGGGGAGCCCTCAGTGCTTTGAACAATTTTCATGGATGATGAAGATGCAGTTGACATAGACAAGTTTCTGATTTTTGTACAGTGAAACTCTCAAATCCAAAACAGTCTCACCGGGAGACCTAAGGAATCCTAACTTAACTGTCAATCCTAAAATATCTGTATTTGCTGTACCTGAAAACCGGTCCTCACTCAATAAAGGAATGGAACAGAAGCAGAACTTTCAAGAAGCAATGTCCATGCTAAGAAAGTGGAATCATGGTTGGTGTTTAAAGTACTACCATTGAGACTATGCCTCAAGAGAGATTGGTGCTTTGGAAATGGTGTTCAAAGGTAAGACTTCATTAGCTGTACAGTTGAATCCTAGATGAAGCCTTAACAAACAAACAGCTCTTTAAATAATAAATGACATTATGGAAAATTGGATATATGAGAAGAATTGTGAAAAGATTTAAAACTTGTACTACTGCTGACTTTATTGTCAAACTCATCAAGAAAAGTGAGAAAAATTCAGCAAGTCAGGGATAATATCATAGTTTTGTAATTAAAGCAAAATCTGAAACAAACTAGAATGGCATTCCGACGTAAATGAACACAGTAGGGTATTTTATTCGCAATATATTAGGTAATGTTTTCTTAATTAAAAGCAAAACCTGAAACAAACTAGAATGACGTTTCACCGTAAACGAACATAGTAGAGTATTTTATTCGGCATATCACAGGTGTGTTGCAAAATGCATCATAACTCTTAGTATATAATGCACTCATTTTATTAGGGGAAAAAAACAGCAAATACGGAGAAAGATGAGAGTGTCTTTGTTCTCTAGAATATCCTACTGACGATTTAATATTCTATAGATTGTGATTTATGTACCGTATATTACCGGCCATAAGTCGATCTCAGCCGTAAGTCGAGGGTGTAGTTTTGTCTGTAAAAAAGGAAATTTAGGCTTACCCCTTCCATAAGTCGAGGGGGGACTTTGGCAGGATGAAACTAGACTTTATGATTCAACAGCCAACTCGCGATCTCCTGATTTTCAAAGTAAACATTGTAAATTTTTGTTATGGGGTATTTTTCAGTTCATTCCTGACTGGTTCACTGCAATTAGACTGGTTCACTGCAATTACTTGCCAAACTGATAACTGAGAGTGATCAGGATACCAGTCAGAAATAATCTCTAAATACTCTCTAAACCATGGAATCAAGCACTTGGTGACACTGATCAAATACACCGTGACTCTCACTAAATGTCATGTTGTTTATTCAAGTTTCACACGTTTCTATTGTATTCAGATATGACAATTGGCAATAAAATTGTTAATTGGCGACTCATTTTTTTTGTACAATGTTTGAGAACTGAGGGACTTGTTTCCAGTTCGGGCTGTTGGCTGTATGAGCTAAATTTCCATGGATCAACAACAGTTGACGCCTCTGCCCAGCCCTCACAGTCGCACAATCATCACAAGTATATCTAAGAAGCAATATACTTAGATTGTGAAAGTAGAATTGCAGCTGGCCAGGTCTTTATTGCATAACTTGAAAAATCCATTGAAGAAACATCTTTATTGTAAATTCTGTTTAGCATATATTAATAATGAAAATACTGTGAATTGTCTTAATCCAACCTGCCAAAAACCATTTAATTCAAATGATGCAAACTATTTTCTGGAAATGCCTGTGATAAATCAAGTAAAGCATTTGTTTGCACAAAATGGCTTTTACAAAAGTTTAAATCATCGCTTCAGACAACCAACTAATGAGGGGTATTATGAAAACATTTATGATGGGACTTTGTATCAATCATAATGGACCCTTGATGAAACAGGAAAACATATCATTTCTTGGAAACACTGATGGAGCACCTGTTTTTAAGAGCAGCAATATTTCCATATGGCCATTATTTCTTGTTGTAAATGAACTTCCGTATAAACTCCGAATGAAAAAGGAACTTTATTTATACATTGAGAATCCTCATTCTATGAAAAGGAATGGCAAAATAGGTGATACAAATTTTATTTTGGGCAGTGTGAGTAAAAAAATACTAAATGCAACTGAACTTGCAGCTGTAAGCAACTTTAATCGTGAGGTGCCATTAGCTGAAACATTCTGTGTATTTAAGCGTCTAGAAATGTGTGACAGTTTGATTTATGGACTCAGCTACAAAAAAATGACGAAACACGACGATTCTTCTATTTGCTACCTCCATGCTGGTCTTTGTAACAAGGTTTGGACGTGTTTGTTTCTTCATGCAGCTTTGTGAAGGAGATGAGAAGGAATATGTTGCTATAGTTGAATCTCTAAAGTGTAATAATTACGATGACAAAAGTGCAATACTTTCAGTTCAAATTACAAATTTGCTAACAGTGGTACCAGTCAAGAACATTCAGTTTGGCTGTATGTTTATGTATACTGGTAGTTTAAATATGGGATACATTTGTTTGTTTCCAAATAGAAGAGTCTGATTAGGAAATGCTAAAGACTTTTTAAATTATTAACTTACTGCAGAGGTATAAGTAAAATATACAGCATTCTGTTATTAACAAGTTCTAATAATTACACGGGTAAACCAGAGCAGTTTTTGTAATATGTTCAATGCCGATAGTCATTGTCAAATTCTTTATATATTTAGACAATTATGTCCAGCAGAGAGTTTGTGATCAATCCCTTGTATCTAGTTCCAACAGAGTATAATATATCCTGTTAAATACAGAAGTTTTGATCAGTCTTCAAAATATATTATAGCTTGTAGACTTTTTACCAAAATGGCTAGTCTTGTAAATATTATATATCTTAATATGTTGTGTTGTACACTAATGATTATGTTTATCTTTTATCAGTATCAGTCTGCATAAATACATAACAGTTTCTCTCCTTTATTTGTTAATGTTGCCCAAGAGAAAGATGTCAATTAACTTTTTAGCCTGAATTGACTCACATTGGATATTTTCCCTTAAAAGTGTTCTAAATATTTCATAAGTTATGAAATTATTGTGTTTGTTATAGAATGCCTTGCAACAAAAACTGTCTACATTCCACTTTACCCCTGGCGTAAAAAAAAATTGAAGTTCTATTTTACGCCTCACATTTAACCCAAAAATTGTCAAAGTTCCACTTTACGCCTGGTAAGAACCAGAAAAATGTCTAAGTTCTATTTTATGCCAGATGTTAAACAATTTTTTTTTCTAAGTTCCACTTTATGCTTGGATTAGAAAATTTACGCCTGGTTTAAATTTCCATGTCATGGTTTGACGCCTGGTTTTGGCCTAATTTTACGTGTCCTGCTCCTCCGCACACGTAATTCACACGTAACACAAAAAACCAGTTGGTTTCCGCCTGGTTTCCGTGTCTTAACCAGCTGGTTTATGCCTGAATATTTCGTACAGGAGCCAATAAGATTCATTTTCTTCAAATGTGACCTAGGATTTGAAATTTGAACATTGTGCTAAATATTGAAACAGACACAAAGTTTTGTGTACAAGTGAATCTTCTGATAGATCAGATTTTGTAGAAGAAGTGGAATAAATAAAATGTCACCAATGTACAAAGTTTTAACCTAACACTGTTAATCCTGTTTTTGTTTTGTTTTTATTTCTTTATTCAGTATAAACCGACTCCTAACACATTATTTTAACAAGCGCCTACACATAATCTGCAATATGAAGTAGTGTAGTTCCTCTAAAGAAGAAGACAATTAATTAAATTAATAATAAAACACTTTGAAATTTTCACATTGGATTATAAAACACCTTACTAAGTTCTTGTTGTACCAAAATATTAATTTTCACACTAAAAAATCAAAACGCACACGAGATGAAACAAATACTAACAGTAGCAAAGTTAATAAGAAGAAACGTTTGAGTGATGGGACAATTAAAACATATAGTTACATGAAAAGCAGAAAACAGTTTGACATTTCGTTTGTTGATGACAAGGAAAAACTGGTGTTTAAAAATAAACTTGAGCTGTACAAGTAGAAGCATGGACAAAGGATAGTCAAGGAATTCTTTGATCATGTTTTGAATTGGCCAGAAACAAATGACAGCAGAAAAGAAGAATTTAGCACAGGCTGCAGTAAAGATAACATTTTAGGGAATGCAAAATGTTCCAACTTTTTTATGCGAGAAAAAAATAATATTTGATTCAGTTGACGGCTTGTGTCATCATCACAGAAACAGTGATTTGGAACTTAGGCCTTCTTCCCTTTTAAATTGTGGACAATTTACTCAGGAATGGGTTGCATGGTTGCGGAACTGTATGAGTCAACAGGAAAGGTTTCCCGGCCGATCTCAAGAAGCCCCGTACAATTCCAGAACGTGGGGACTTTGAAACCCGGCAGAAGGGTGCATCTAATTTGATCACCACAGCTTGGAGAGATAAAAAGATAGTGCACCACCTGTCAACAGCAGACTGCCCAACAGACATCCGTGAAGCACACCGACGTGTTGGTTGTTGCATGTCCACCAGCCTGCCACAGTCCACTCTTACAACAAATACATGGGAGGAGTGGACCAGCATGACCAACTTCGGATGACGTGGGACGTGACAGCAAGAAGTGGTGGCAGTATTTGTTCTGGTTTGTTATAAATTGTGCAATTGTGAATGTCTTCATAATTTATAAGGCAGTGTCTCGTAGACAGCATTCCAAAAAACACTACACTCATCTGGACTTCTGGATTCAGTTGGCAAGGGACTTGATCGCCGGATACACCACCAGGAAGCGTCGTATTTCCAAGGTCAATAACCCTGGATTGGTTGAGGCTGCCAATTTCAATATACAAGAAAAATTATCAGGGCATAAAAGGTGGTGCAGGTACCACCTGAAAATGTTGAACACTCGGAAAGAAACAGTGTATGGGTGTCAGGCATGCTGTGTACGTTTATGTAAAGACGGGTGTCATGGAAGGTTCCATAACTTGTAGATATGTGGTTGTATAAGGCAAATCTGACTGCGCCCATAGTTGTAAATAAAGTGGCAATGCATTCTGTAACAAAACCTTGGATTTACTAAACTGAACTGAGTGATTGTCATGGGTTCGCCACCGGGCCAACTCCCGTAAAAAAGTACAAACATGCTCCAGGTGCTTGGGGGGTCACAGACCTGAGGACTGCAGAGAGGACTACTGCTGGTGTACTAACTGCAGTGATAATCATCCGCCCTAGTCCTGCATGCATATACAGCGGAGGTCACATATGATGCAGCCATACAAGCATGGAATGACACTCTGAGAAACTCGAAATGACACTCCGAGAAACTTGGAATTACTCTTACAAAGAATAGTGTTTTACATACATATTTCGCCTTCTTTACAAGATGACTTGTTCATTTTCGGCAGAGACAATGATGTTGTGACATTAAAACACATCATCGAAGAAAGTGGGATAAAAAGTGGCCTAACACTTGCCGTTCTGAGACATTCACCTTCAGGCGTAGGTCCAAACGTCAGGCTTGAACTAAGAAGAGTTAACAAGGAAAAATACCCAGGATGGTTTAGAGTTCTTCGCATTATTGAGTGAAGTAAGTTTAATAATTATTAATCATTTAATGTACAACCATATGCATCATTTTGCTTATTTTATGAAAACAATTTTAGATATAGGGTGTAATTACTATGTTACTACGTTATGACCCCCAATGCAGGAAAGAAACCCAACCAAGTGAAAACAAAAAAAGAGAGAAAACACCTCAGCAAAATGCATGCTATTGACGTAGAGTACATATTTGGTAGGACTGAATATATCGTAAATCATCACTGATAGGTTCTGTGTTCAGTTTTGTTTGTAATATCATATGCATCAATTGCTTATTTCTTCTTATAGTTCTCGTCTTTTTATACGTATTCACTAAAAATAGAGTGTAAGTACTCTATGTACAATGCATAAATCATGTTATGTAGTGCTTTTCGTCCGAGCGGTGTGTACTTAACTAACTAACCGTGAGAATAGGCACCGAAAAGCACTCTGTTTTTTGGTATGAAATTACTTATATTGGACTAAATAACAAATTAAATTGTTGTATATTGATATAATATCGTATATTTCTTACTTATTAATATATTCCTTTTTGTTATTTCAGGTAAATCATCAGATATAATCCAAAAAATGTATAATAAACTTTGTATTCTTTGTTTTTTATTATAAATTGTTGGAAAACTACAACATCGGGTTTAAACAAACTGATAATTGTGACTATAATTTTGATGACATTGATCATAACTCTCAATCTATATTGAGATATTTTCACCCTGCCATAATAACCTGTACGAAAACTCTGAGCCAATTCTGTGCAGAATCTGTACCAATTCTGGGCAGATTGCATACAGAATTCCTGTTTTCTGTACAGAGTTGACACAGACACAGAATCTGACATAAAATCTGTACAGAATTTTTTTTTTTGGTATAGTTTACTTTGAGATAGATAATACACTGTTTGTTGTGAGAAAAACTCACAGGGACTTAACTTGCAGGGTGTTTGAGAGAAATTCGAAATGTACAATGAAATGGGGTCAGCAAGATTATCCAGAAATCATCATCAAAACAGGAGGTAGGTTAAGATTTTCTTGAATTGCTGCATTTTATTGAAATTGCAATTTCACTATAAACAAAAATCTGAAAAATATTACTATTTTATTTACAATATAATTGCTTTAGATATGGTATTCAAAATTAAATAATGTGGTCAGCATTTTTTACAGATAGCCTGCTAATAATTGAAAATGTCTGCAAATTTGTGATTCACATAATTACCTGCTTAAAGTTATTACTGCTTGATGTGGCTATGTTAGCATGTAAATTATACTGTAGTATGTAAGGAGAAAAATCTGTTGTGACACTGCTTGTTGCTAAATTTAGAAAAAGAAGCAGAGCTGAAAAAGGAGTCTAAAGAACTTGTAGTGTTGCTTAGATCTTTTATGTGTATTGTTTCTGAAAATGAAATTAATTTTCCAACAGCAAAAATTCCAAGAGAAACGCTGGCAAGGTCCAAAGGACAGGGTCTTGGTGGCAGCAAGGGACAAAATGACATGAGACCGGTGTTGGATCCTGTGGTCATACATGCTTGCAAAGGTAAATGTTTTGATACACTGGACCTGCTTTAACATCAGATTATAATGTTACAACAATTGATTATCATTTTAATGTTAATGTACCATGAAAGTCTATAGGATTTCTGATTACTTTTAAGCTTATTGATACATGTGCTTCAAATTTAATATAATTTATGACTGTTTGGAATAAAATCAAATTTGTATTTTTCTCTTTAGATTATGTGCGAAGGTGGTGCAAGGACCGGATTAAGAATGTCGCTGATGACTGCGCTTTAAACCGAGCAATCAACAGGCAGATCGACTACTCAAGGAAAGAGTTGAAGAAGGTGCTGAATACATCAACAAATATAACAACCAAAAAACATTTCAATCAATTTATACAAGGATTTCAAACCCTCGCCAGAAATTACCTTCTTCAATTACCTTTCTCATAGAATAAAAAATGAAAAGAAGCGGATTTCAAGAGAAAACCTTCTACAAATACCAATGAAAGACTGGCTCACTATATTAGCGACGCGACCAGCGTAGTCGATGTCGATAGTTTCCTGGAAGAGGATATTACCGAGGAGGACCAGTAATCAACAGGTTGGATAAGGACAGATACTGACAGAAGCTGTATATAGTGATTTTTTCGGTGATTTAATGTGATTAGTTCAGATACTCAATTATTATTTGTAGCAATTATTTTAAATCGGCCTCAGGCGCAAGTAAAGGCTACATAGGGTAGATAAGACTACCGGCATTTGTACATAGGAAATTATCATGTGATTTATACAAAAGTAAATATTCCCCTATTAGAACCGGTGAGGACAGTAATTGTTAATATAGAGCTATATCTTTGTGTTTGAATGGTGATGAACGTCAACAAACGTTATTACGTCTACTGTCCGCACTGGAAATTATTGAAAACAAGACCTTTTATATATATGTTCAGTGATTTTTTAAGTGATAATCGTATTGTGAAAAGTGATTACTCAAAATGATTACATGATGTTATTGTTCTAAATAGCTTTTCAGGAATAGAGCAATTTTATACATTAAGCGCGGTAATAAAATAAAACTATAAAATCCTTCTACCCTCCAGAAGATTTTTCGGAATTCAATTCAGAACCATTAACAAGGAGGGTAGTAGGAAGATCTTGTAAAAATATGTTTCGATTTTTGCATAATGTGGACACAAATGTCATTTCCCTCAGAAAATTTAATCCCATATCATTTTGTCCCTTTAATAGCAAACTCCAAAATTACAAATAAATGTCCAAAGTATCCAATTGTAACAGAAATTAAAATATCCTCTATTCCTGAAAAAGCTAATATTATACATGTAAATTGTGAGGGGTCGGATACAGTTGAAAGAACAGCAGTAAATGTGTCCTTTGATGGATCTGAATGTGAATATCAATCTGATACAATTTCAGCTGATCTTTAAAGAGGCAGACCAAGATACTAATGTTTTTTGCAGGAAATTAGACTCTGGATTTATTTATTTATATGTGGAAAGTTGTTGCTCACTCTGATTGGGGAGCTGATAGAAAAGTCCTTTTACGTCTTTATAGATCCCTTATCCGCTCCAAATTAGACTACGGATCAATAGTGTACAGATCAGCTAGGAAATCGTACTTAAAAGCACTCGATTCAATACATAATCAAGGTCCAAGACTAGTACTAGGAGCATTTCGAACATTAGGCTCTGGAATGGAAACAGGGAAATTAGTGGACATTTTGAAAAATACTTCTGGAGCGGGTTTAGATAGAATACCTTGGGGCGCTAAGGAAAAATTATATTATTTAATTAACAATGACAGCAATTTGGATAAGCGCTCCCGTGGCAAAAATAGTTGCTTCTCAGATGACTGTGGTATATGAAAAAACGGAATGCTAAGCCACAAAGTATGTGCCTATGGATCCTCAACCTGAAATGTCTCAGGTTGCTGTGGTGCATAGGTATTATACTTCAATGAAGCTAGACAGCATTTACAAAAAGGGTCACATGGTAGGGAGAGGGTGGTGTATAAAGTAATATGGCTGTAGTTGAATATGTTGGTCAATTTCCGGGTCTAAAGTTCCCATGGCAATTCGAGAAAAACCCTTTACTACGCAGTCACAACAAACAGCTGCAAAAAGGGCGCCAGAGTAAAGACTCAATACAATATGGAACAGTGTAAAACTTATGAATTGCAAGAGCAGTCCTGGAGCTAGAAGACACAAATCAAGAACCATCAGACAGAAGACTAAGTCGTCATCTTTCTGGCCAAGAAGCTTCCACCTGAGGAGCTGCAACACTGACAGTCCATTGCGAGGCAGTTCATATGAAGCATCAGACTCAGAAGCTGCAACACCGAGAGGCAGTCCATTGCCAGGAGGTTTGGGTGAAAGACCCAACTCAGAAGCTGAAACACAGAGAGGCAGTCTATTGCCAGGAGGTTTGGGTGAAAGACCAAACTCAGAAGCTGCAACACCGAGAGGCAGTCTATTGCCAGGAGGTTTGGGTGAAAGACCAAACTCAGAAGCTGAAACACAGAGAGGCAGTCCATTGCCAGTAGGTTTGGATGAAGAATCACACTCGGAAGACTGGAAAACAGCCGGTAGCAGTCCAGCGCGAGACGATTCATTGGAAGAATCAGAATCAGACGAACAAGTTAGAGCAGTTCACAAGGTCACCTGTACGGTTTTCAAAAGAATTTAGGAGTAGAAGGTCCGTGTCTTATGACGATTGGGAAACTTCTTATGTCAGCGATTCTGAGTCAGGTTACAGCCACGACAGCTAGGGCAACAGCCAAAAGAGTCAGAGCTACGCTAGCACTAGTTCTGCAATTTTCCTATGACAGAAGGAAGTAAGGTAAATGTAATGAATTGTAATTGTGTTGAAGCATTTACATTTAGATTACAGGAGTGGCGTTTTTTCTTGGAAAATGATGACTAGATTTTCTGCCCTCTAAAACCAGCATTTCCGGGCATACTGAAACCAGCACTTCTGTGCCTGCTGAAACGAGCACTTCCATGCTAACTGAAACCAGCACAACAGCAAGAGGTATTACAGTTGAACTGAAAAAATGTATAGATTTTAATTGTGTGTGTACACTCAACAAAATTCCTAATCGGTCACTTTATATTGTATTATTATTTTTCTAATAATGCATGTATTCACACAAAATTTCACATACCGATATTTGAACAGGTAATGCAGCGAATTATTGATTTTTTTAGCCGGCTCGCTATGAAATTAATTTTTGGGTTTTATTTTTTGAAAATTTCATAAGAATATTGACATTATTTGTTTGTAGCCGCAGATTGAAGGTTCTTGCCACCTGAAATAAGTTGAAAACGGAAATAACCACCAATATAATGGCTACAAACAAATAATGTCAATATTCTTACGAAATTTCAAAAAATAAAACCCACCTGTCGTAAATGAGTTCCGGCCTGTATCATTCCGACGGCTCGGGCGCGTTCTTCTACAGTCATTCTCACCATGTTTTGTGTTTTTCAAAAAGGATTTTCATCAGCAATGACAAAAGTGTACACGAACACGTGCACATATGTGTCCATGCCCCGCACGTGCAAAACGTGCTATAAACGTCAATACGCCTAATACGATTAATTTCATAGCGAGCCCAGCTAAAAGAAATCAATAATTCGCTGCATTACCTGTTCAAATATCACTATGTGAAATTTTGTGTGAATACATGCATTATTAGAAAAATAATAATACAATATAAACTGACCGATTAGGAATTTTGTTGAGTGTATATTATATATTGTTATTTGAATTGCCCTGAAGATACAGAAACACATTGGCAATTAAAATGCATTAAAAGGCAAATTCATGTTGCTTTTTAATTTTATATATAAATACTTTTCCCAGCACACATAACATTTTATAAACATTGTATATGACATCTGTCTCATTCCTGCCTCCATTATAAATGCGAAGACATATTGATGTTCCCCTGACTTACAAAACTGGTAAGAGGTTTACTACTAGCCTGTTGGTCCATCTCCCATTGGAAGACATTTTTTTAAATTTTGGTATTTCATGAGATAAATAAACAAATATGTAGTTGAAAGTACTATAAAACAAACCACAATGATTTGGTGTTTAATGCTTTAAATATTATTTGTATTAGAGAGAAGTGATAGATAGTACATTGTATTTGAATTTGTTGAAAGGAAAATAGTTTAATCACTTGATGTAAGGTAAATTATTGACTTGATTTAGTTATACTTTATTTAGCAAACATAACTGATGATGCTTACAACTCAATTTAGAAAACTTTATTGATTGTTGATGTTATTTGCTATTGTTTTATATTGATCATATACAATCTATGTAAATAACTCATACTAGTTATACTGATTAAGGATTGTCATATACCATACTTAATCTTGAAAATTAGTTAGCATGGAGTCCTCTGATGAGGAGGGTGCTAGTGCAAGTCCCCTTCAGTTAATGACATACTGAATTATCTACAGATGAACAACTGAAATTATTTGAAGCATGTAAAATTTTGAACATGAAACCCGACACATCCGATATAATATCATGGATGAAACAAATGGTTGACAATAAATGTAGTGGTGCCCAGCCCAAATTAGAGCCAGAACCAACATATGCTCACTTCCAGTCCCTGATCCCAATCCTTCAGCAAAACATGAGCTTAATAGGAAGTCACTTACCATATCATATTGGTAGTTCACCCATACCCCATCCTAGTATTAGTCCATCCCCCACTTACATGCCATCATATAATTCCAATAGCATGTCTTTGCCCAGAATTTCAATATTTTATGACAATAATGTCTCAAAAGGTGAAGCCACCTATCAGCAATGGAGGTACCAAGTGAAATGTCTATTGCAACAAAATAAATATTCATCTACAGCAATTCTCGAAGCAATAAATAGGTCGTTGAAGGGAGAAGCGAAAAAACATCGTCACGCGATTAGGTTTTCTCCTTCTATAGACGAAATTCTAAGAAAATTTGAATCTGTTTATGGATTAGTGGAAACTCGGAATGACACTCTGAGAAACTTGGAATTACACTTACAAAGAATAATGTTTAACATACATATTTCGCCTTCCTTACAAGTTGACTTGTTCATTTTCGGCAGAGACCATACTGTTGTGACATTAAAACGCATCATTGAAGAAAGTGGGATAAAAAGTGGCCTAGCACTTGCTATTCTGAGACATTTACCTTTAGACCTATGTCCAAACGTCAGGCTTGAACTAAGAAGAGTAAAGAAGGAAAAATACCCAGGATGGTTTAGAGTTCTTCGCATTATTGAGTGAAATGATTTAATAAAGTTTAATAATTATTAATCATTTAATGTACAACCATATGTATGCATCATTTTGCTTATTTTATGAAAACAATTTTAAATATAGGGTGTAATTACTATGTTACTATGTTATTTAGAGCAACAGATCGTCAATTCAATTTACATAGATGTACATCAAAATATTCCATTCAATTTACATCAAATTTTGAACATACACCGTTGCCCAATATTGTTCAACACAAATCATATACGATTATTTTTTAATTGTAATACTTTCTTGTCAAACCATCCTATAAGTACTACATATGGTGTTTCAATGCTGACTTGAAAGGTCGGTGTCCGCTCCACGATCATGTTTCTTCCATGAACTAAACGTTTTAGATACACCTTTTTTCAACTGTCAAAACCCTACAACGGTATAGCTAAAGTGGCCTCCAAACTGTTTAAAAACAAGCAGAATGATCACGAACACCATCAGCAAAATGCATGCTATTGGTGTTGAGTACATATTTTATAGGACTGAATATATTGTAAATTATCACTGATAGGTTCTGTGTTCAGTTTTGTTTGTAATATCATATGCATCAATTGCTTATTTTGTTTTATAGTTTGTATCAAAATTTGTATCCAAGTAATGTTGTACATCAAAACACAAGTGTTGTTGTGCGAAAACAAACTATATCTGCTACCATTACCAGACAGGCCCGCACATCCGCTAAGCCGTCACAGACAGCCTAAACAAAATCTGCTACCATTACCAGACAAGCCCGCACATCCGCTAAGCCGTCACAGACAGCCTAAACAAAATCTGCTACCATTACCAGACAGGCCCGCACATCTGCTAAGCCGTCACAGACAGCCTGAGTAACATTAAAGCAATACTTAACATGATTCATGTTAGGTATTTAGTCAAATCCCTTTATTGCAACATTTTACTATATTTCGCCACCTTTCCCCCTATAATGATATATTTTTACACTTTAAATAATGATATTAAATTGCATAAAATCCTACAAAACTTCAAGAACTCTCAACATGTTGCCCTTTAATTACAACATTAGGTTACATTTATAAATTTTGGTACATTTTGCACTTCAGATACACTGCCAATATCCCTAATTTACCATAACCTAAATTATTTTTTTTGGCATTTTAAAACATTTTACATTCCTAGTGACATACAGAAAGCTTATGATTGTACATACCACAATGATTACATCTATTTCCTCTGTATCGCTCTTCATGGTAAGGGTACAGTATGTTGTTCCACATAACTGGTGCTTGAAACATTCCCTGCCAGAACTAACTGAACTAAGAGTCTGGTCTGAACATATTAATTTTACACATGTCCAACTGCATCAAACAACTTTTAACACTTATGTCTTAACCTATACTTTGTACAGTATTCTTGATTATTTCCATGGATAAAGAACATTTAAACCTTAATCAAACTTATCCTAACCAAACTTAAAAACTTTATCTCTAACAACCACCTTTCTTCCTGGCTATAAGATTCCCCCTCACACTCCTGCCACATCTATACAAATACAGCCTCACTTTCACACCAATCAACATCTTCTAATCAGTCTTAGGAATCTTGGTCACTTTCACAGAATTTCTAGGTTTCGCTGCCCAGCATGTTATCTCATTATCAATGGACAGGCTAACTGACCACAGTGAATTTATGGCCCAGCTCTTGAAATCTGAGCTAATGCAGAACATCTTGGGAGATTTTATCCCACAATGTTTAGTAACAGATGCCATTGTTACTTTTTCCGTACTTCATACTTTCGGTTGAACATTGAGCTTAATCAAAATATAGAAATACTGCGTCTTTTATTAAAAGAAATTATTTTATGCCGAAATTTACCATATAAGTTAATTAATAATATACCGTTTTAATTGGATGACATAAATATCTTCCCATATAGTAAAGTAGTGACCAGTAATAATTGTTCTGTAAGCTGTGTTTGACATTTCTATTTTATATAGAACAGTAATATATACTTGCGATAGGACTAGATTGAGTATTTGTATGCCCCCTGAAGGTGGGCATATTAAAATCGCAACGTCCATTCATCCTGGTTTTTCATGTCGCGTGCAAGACCCATGCCCCTACCTCAAAGGTCAAGGTCACACTTAAGAGTTTGATCATTAAGGAATGCTGTATTATATGCATATAGAGTATAGGTGGTCGTGTCTGGGCTGTAACTTTGTCATGTACTTGCGGATTTTAAAATAACGTGGCACATGTGTTCGGAACATAAAGTCGACGTGTTGCTTGCAAGACCCACATTCCTACCTCACACTTAGTTACACTCAAAGTTACAGCCCGGACACGAACACCTATACACTACTCGCTTGTGCATATATGTTGCGTGCAAGAGCAATGTCCCTACCTTAAAGGTCAAGCAACATTTTTTATCAGTTCTTCACTTAATCTTTGATCTTTCCATCATACTTCGAATACCACTTCGAGGGCAATCCTCACTTGTCACTGTAAACTCGTCACAAAAGTGTTGTTTCTCAATAAAACACATTTTCAAATTGACCCTTTACACGTGTCTTTGGTTTTGAATTCAAGTCATTGTTTTTAAGAATAAAGACATATTGAAAATAAATATAACAATTCATAATCATATGACGTTAACAAAGTGATTAGTCAGAAATGCATATAAAAGTATAGCTTCATATAATGTCATAAGATTTCTCTTGAGAATAGAATTATTTGTTAAGGACAGTATAATACATATACTTCCTCCTAATGTCACGGATATATGTCCGTGCTAATGTGTATATGTTATCAATAAACATGTTACCAAATGCTGTAATTTTTTAACCTGATGAATACTCTCATTGTAATTGATTCTGAAAAAAATGCTGCAATTAAAATTACATTTTAAATTAAAACACATTACACCATGATTTGGTCTCCCTACTTTAAAGATTTAAATACTTTTGTTTGATTTGAGAATGTATATTGTATGAAACAAATCTTGACATACTAAGTTTTAGAAAATGAATGTGTGTTATAATTGTCCACAAATTATCAGTGCTATATTGCTGTATAGATTAAGCTCCTTGGCTCTATTTATCAGTGTATGGCTTCTGGAGTGCACTCATGATCCTTATCAATCTCACTGTAGCCCCTAAATCATTGACCACTGGCTAGCTGTCAGTGTACATGAGATCAAAGGGTCTGTAGTGTAATTAAAACTGTATTCCTGCTGAGGTGTTACTGCTGTACGACCAAGATTCCTAGGACTGTAATCAAATATTATCAGGTGTCTCTCAGAATTTACAACCACATACAAGGTGCCCCTTGATTACAACTAAGACTAAAGATCAAAGATCATTAACACACACTTGTTATCTTGTTTTATGTAAATTAGGACAGATTATTCAACATGATAAGTAAGCATTTGTTTCATTTTCCTGCATTGCAGACATGTGCTGGCCCAGAATCAGTCAAAGGCATTAATGAATCAACAGACCAAAACTATTCATCGCTTTCTCCACTTAGGAACTATTCGTGATAAAAAATGCATCTCAGGACTTTCTTCATAACTAGGAATGTCTAGGCTCAAAATTCTGAACTGAGCATGCTTCATCTTTAATACTAACTTACCATGATCTGCATTCAGCAAATCTGCATTAGAATCCTCGAACCCAAAACAACTCCAGCAAAATAATGGACCCCAAAGTCTGACATAATACACTAAATGGCAGCCAATATTGCGCACATTCAGTCCACAAGAATCTTCCCCATACAGCTGACAAAAATCTTCATAAAACCTTTCAAGAAGTATTTTTGCCCTATCTAAATCTGACTGTGATATTTTGTCTCTAAGTAAAATGTGTACTCCTTCTGATAAACATGCAAAATGTTCCAGATAAACATGCAAACACCTTGACCTAGATTTTATTATGTTTAAACATTTTTAATAAGATATATGAAAATCTACCAAAAAAAGGAAGGGCGAGAATACAGAAGAGATTAGTTTCCTGAAAGAAGAACTTTACATTATGAAAATCTACCAAAAAAAGGAAGGGCGATAATACAGAAGAGATTAGTTTCCTGAAAGAAGAACTTTACAAACTGAAAAGGAGAGTGAGGAAGCTCGAGGACAAGGAGAGGAAAGCTCCAGAGGACAATGATGGTTGTTCTCGAGGCGAGCTGTAAAAAACTGGTAGAGATGGAAAGGAATCCATATATGGCAACCAAAACTTTGTTAGGTTCTATATTTAATCAACAAGAATTGAAGATTGGGCTTTGCTTTAATTTTAGAATTAGGTGCTTTTCCACTTACAGTTTTAATATTTACTTACTTGCGACATTTTTGTGATGGTGCCCGTTCTCAATAAACGTTTATAAAACGAAAGTCGGCGATCATCACATGTTATATATTAATCAACGATGAAATCCGAGAATACCCTAATGCATTGTTTTGATGTTTATTTCGCGACTCGCCAGTAATTATATGCGGCCCCGTTAGATGATTTTTCACAGGTACTTCCAATTGGGAATTTTTTTCTGATTTTTTTCGGCCTTCAAAACGTCTACATTACTTAACTTGTATATTGGACTCACGGCGCGATTTCCATTGTTCATAACCATCTCATATATCATTGCAGGCTTCGAGACAAGGTCTTAAAGTACTCAGACAAGCAGCCGTTGTTGAAAATCTTCTTCTGGGCGATGACAAACATTGCATGGAATCGGTAGTGAAAATTTCATTTGATGCGACAGATACCGACCCAGTTGCTAGTGAAATTCTAGACAAATTCACTTCAGAGTCTGGTGTACCATTGAAAACAACCGGTGACGGTGACTGTTTGTTTCATGCTGCATCATTGGTTCTCGTCGGTAATGAATTGAAGTCGGTGGAACTACGCTACAAAACGGCACTTATGCTAATAAATATGGAAGATAAAATTTGTAACCACAGAGACAAGGCTAGCTTGATAGACTTATGTCCTAGTTATGATAAGGCAATCATTGACTGTGCCAAACAAAGGAAGTATTCCTCCCAGTGGACAATTATAGCCCTAGCCGAGGTGTTGAAAATGCCAGTTAGGATAATATACCCATCTGTAAGTGGTAATAAAGGACTGGCCTACAAGACGCTCAACGCCACCTACAACAATGATTCAGACAAGGATCATTTACGAATAATGTGGACTTCGACGAGCCAGCCAACAACAGCAATGGTAAATGGAAGTAAGTGGTGGAACCCTAACCACTTTGTACCAGTTGTATACAAACAGAAATCCAAGGAAGACAGTGTGGTCGCTTTACAGTTGTTGACCGGTGATCAACCCCAGGCCGCTGACTTCGACAAGCAAAGTGTCAATAGCTGTGACCAGGCAACAGAGTCTGTATCATTGCCAAGAGCTAATCAACTTATTGAAAACAGTGATATTAGATAGGCTTGTGTATGTCTGATGAACAATGCCTAGCCGCTGGTCCTGATGAACACCGTGCGCAAATGATAGACAAGTCATTTGCATTGATTCCATGCCCACCAGCAATATCATCAACACCATTTAAAGCAATGGGCTTTGAAAGTGAATGGCAGCAGCCGACAAAATTGGCAAGATGCGGCAATAAAACATTCTATTCGAATAAAACAAAAGTTAATATCAGCAATCGTTTTCATAATCTGTCACATATGAGCGACAGTGACGACTCCGATGGATATGAAAATTTAAACGAAAACGTTATTACTCCGTCACCACCACAGAGAAAATGTGTTAAGAGGACAGAGAACAGTAGTCCAGTAAGAGAACCAGACAGCTCTGTATATGTACAATCAGACATTGAGGACATATGCTACAATGGTACCAGTGAGACTAAACCCGGATACGTACCAGTCGATGGTCCACACCGTGGCAGAGTGCATGGCACAAAGTTCTTCAGTGTTCCAACTACATTTGGTTTATTGGAAAATTGTGAAGGTGGCTTGGACAGTTTGCCAGCCGGTATAAAAGAAGACATGTATGGTACTTTGTTTGGAATAACAGGAGAAACATGGAACGCGAGAAAAAAGGTTTAAAAAGAGAGTTCTGGGATGATTGTGGTTCCTGGATCAAATGCACATCACCAATTCAATATTTTTTACCAACGGAAGGCAAATTAATTAATGTTATTAAACGTCAAGGAAAATTTGTTGTTGAAACACGGAAGAAGTTATGAAATACTGCAACCTCAACCTGAAGTCAGTGAAATTGTTATTCTGAATAGGTGCTATAGTAAACTGAAGGCAAATCCATATTATTGCCGAAAAATGTCTTGGATAGGGAATGCACCTCTAGGCTATGAAGCACTGAACACCAGTGTGGTTGTTTATGAATATTTTGGCCGTTTTCCTGGACGCGGGCTACATGGACAAACAAAGAAATCTAGTAGTGCACACCCGTACATTCGTACAAAGCCATCGGTTAAATAAAGAGCTTGCGCTATTGTGACACACGGAAGTGCTAATAACGTGCATGACCTGTTGAATCATGGACAGGATATATACGAATTACCAAGTAATCTTAAGCAGATACAAAATTTGAAATTTAACGAAAATAAAAAAGTAAGAAAGGAGAGGGGTGACATGCATTTCAACAATTTAGCTGACCATCTTATAAACATAGAAAACAAGGTATACAATGGACATCCATTTGTGAGGAGTGTAACCCATTTACATACAGGACCATCAGTAATTTTGTACACCGATGAACAATTACAGGAAAAGATTTGTGTAAAAGAAAATGGTGCCGTGTTAGGAGTTGACACAACTTAAAACTTGGGACAGTTGTACCTAACAATGACAGTATTCAAGAATTTGTCCATCGTCAGAAATGACTCTGGTGAGCATCCCATTTTCTTAGGCCCCACATGTTTACACCGGAAATCGGATTTCGAGACTTTTGTCAATTTTTTTAACCACATTTCGAGTAAATTCGGTGATCATGAAATGGACATAATGGTAATTGGATCAGACGACGAAAGTGCTTTAAGGAAAGGTCTAAAGCGGGCATTCAGGGGCGCAACACAACTAGTATGTACACGTCATCTGAAACAAAATGTGAATGATTATCTTTCAAAAAAAGTAGGACTGCCAGAAAGGAACAGACATGAAATAGTTAGGCGGTTATTTGGGGAAAACGGACTCGCAGGCGCTAACGATACAATTGTATTTAATTCAAAGCTAGCTGATGTTAAGTGTTACGTTCTAGAAAAAGCATTCAACTTCGTGCCGTATCTCGAGAACAGAGTTGTGCCCATTATAAAGGAAAACATAAATCTACCAGCAAGGGTAAAAAACACGGACACAGACTGGACAAATAACAACGCTGAAAGCTTTAATAACGTCTTAAAAATTGGAACAAATCATAAAATGGAAGACCTATCGACACTCGATCATTGACACTGTGCATACTATTGTATCATCAATGTACAAAGACGTGGAAAAAGCGCTGGTTGGGATCGGAAACATTAAATTAATCACAGATTTTGCACACCACCGAATCGACGTGGACGTATGGGTAAACAAATCACAAAATGATCGTGATGTCCTACTTTCAAAGTTTTTCAAGGACAAGGGGTGGTCAAGTAAGACTGTCACTGCCAGCAATGAACTGCTAACAGTGCCAAGCACTCCAGGTGCTGGCAGAAAGCCATATCAGAGAAAGAGTAAGATCTAGAAAGTAATTGCCGTTTCTTATTTAGCGTATTCGACTCGGGGTTGTGTTGAGTAACTTTTTCTTGTTACTTAATTTTTTTCATTCGACTGGGCACATGTTTAGTAGATGACGTCACAGAATTTAGTAACTTCTCAGCGCAAAAAAATCCTCCGTTGACTTTAGCCACGTGACTATACAAACATGGCGTTCGACGAAGCGGCCACGCAGAAAAGCGGGTAACTTTTTGATATTTTCTTATATTATTATCGATATTTGCTAGTCTTCAAGAAGCAAGCAACTTAATTTGAACGGGATGTACATCTTAACCTACGTTGGACCGTATTTGTCTCCTTGTCTGTCCGTATATCTAAGAAATATATTGGTGTTGCAAGTTGATCTAAACTGTCTACATGTCGGACGAAGCGTACCACTGCCTTTACGTACCAGGAAGAAGCGTACCACTTTCTAGGAAGAAATATAGTTGTATATGTTTTGTTTACATATGTGATCATTTGAAAATCGATATAGATCTACAGTTGTAAACATATTGCTGGACTTTGCCGTTGATTAGGAATTCTATTGGATCTATTATCACACAGCACTAAGTAGATTCCTTATAAATTGGCTGATGGGACGGTGCCCGGACCGTAAAAACAATATAGACATGGATAATGTATGTTTAGTGTTGCATTATCTAAATGCTTTAACTGTCACTGTTGTTTCAATTTTTAGTGTAATAAAGATGTCTACATACACTAAAAATGGTGCAAAAAATTACTGCTTGGTTTCCATGAACCGAGAAATGAATCTGTAAATTTACCTATCAGATTTTCTATCAATTTACAGATAATCTGTAAATTTACAGATAATCAGTAATTAAAACACTCTCTTGACCTGATCAATGCAGCTAGCAAATCTCAGTTTGGACATTGATCGTGTAACATTAAAGTTATCTAGGTCTCTACAGTCAGCAAACCCAGTAAGCCGGTGTGTGAAATATATTTCTTTTACATATTTAACAAAAAATACAACTTCAAATAATATGTTATGGGTCTAGTGGTCTGACTGACATCAAAGACAGGTGAGTTTCGTGAAGTCTGTAGTACAATACTCTTTAATTATTCTTTTTCAGTTACTGGCAGACAACAGTGATTAAGTATGCAGATGGTATGGAGATAAAAGTGACCCTAGACAAGCCTTCTTTAGACAGAATACAAGCTGGAGGTCAGCATTTTTTTAATGTCTCTACCTGTAGCTAAAATAATATTACTGCAGAAAATTTAACCCTTTCCCACTTATACCTGCATCTAATGCATTTGCAAACAGAGAAGACCCAGATCATGCAGCTTATAAAGGAGCTGAGCCTGTCTGATCATGGTCGGTTCTATTTAATATTAAAACACCAACCAGAGCTATGCACATTTTTCTATAATACGACGTTTAAATTATTCAATTTGAACATAATCCAACATAAACCTTACATGAATATTCATGAGTCATATGGTTAAATGCTTCCAAAGGCAATTTTCTGAAAACTAATAAAATAATCACTCTTGTTGACCTCATAAGTACCCTATCAGTAATAAAATAATCACTCTTGTTGACCTCATAAGTACCCTATCAGTAACACTTTGCTGCAGTGTTACTGTTACCACCAGTTCTTCAGAATTTAATATTTATATTTGTTCATTCATTCATAAGTTAGATCTATTTGTTCTCATTAATTTATATCTTATACAATGTTTATTTTGTTTCAGACAACCAGCTGTTGGAGACTTCTTCAAAGTCAAATAAGACAGGTAATTATTACTTTTTGCCTTTTTTATGCTAAACAATATAAACACTTATAACAATATATATTTTTTTTAATTTTTCAAGAATTCTTACATTTGAACTTGGCTTAAGCAACTTCTCACACTGGCTTATGCTTGAGTGTGTTTCAACGGTATTGCTCAACAATTTACTGTATACGTTGTCTGTCAAAGAAGTTTGCGCGGAAGGATAAAAGACATTTTTTCTTTGTATTTATGGCCACATGAATCATTTTAAGCTAATACCTCACATATTCATGAAGGTTACATTAAAAAGTTTTTGTATTTATAACCACACACCTAGTCAATATGTACAGTATAACTCAAATTCGGTATTTCTTTCATTGTCGTGTTTACCTCAATATCGATTAAAGGGGTGTTGTATACAAACTATTCATCCGTTTATAATTGAAAATATGATTGGAACAACCTCTCCACCCTATACCAAATATAATGGATAAATCCATAATGAAAGCTATATCGAATTGGGTTTATAAAACCACACTAAACTTTTTGTTTTGATAAGTACTTATTTCTTAGAAGTGTTGCATTTTTTTCTTTAGAAAACTTCAAGTCTCTATGAAGACATTGTGTTCTGTTTCTGACCAATGGGGACGTGTTGGGACACAGTCCCACATGACACACTGTTAATACAAGACACATGTTCTAGTGAATTTTAATTTCATTAAAGCTTTCAATTTTGCATTACAGAAGATGAGAACAGCCTGCTGAAGTATGCCACACATGCTTTCAATGCCATAGTTAAAGGTAAGCATGGCCTACAGGAGGCTCCGGAAGAGTTGTTTACGTTCAACATAAACCCACCAAGCCTGGTTCAAAACAGGAACGTACGAAGACTACGAAGGCTCAAGGCTAGTGAGAAACAAAATGAGGAACTAAGTCCAAAGAAAAAGAAAGAATAGAAGGAAGTGACAAAAACTCAACTGCCAATCAGAAAACCAGAACTAGCTGAGAAGACTAAAGAACTTGGTTCAACCAAGCTTCAAACTGCCAGTATCCAAACTGGACGGTTGATCCTGGACATGTGTCAGCAGTTTGATGTCACCGAAGCCTGCTCTACACATGTTGAACATAGAGAGCAAGACACCTTACATGAAATTGAGAAGACAGCCCCAACATTCGAACCAGGGACACCAGCAGTTACTTGTTCTCAAGGATTACAAACAGTCATGTTATAATTAAAAGTGCTTAAACTAAATTATTTTTTGTTGATACAGGTTATGTTGTTGCCTGGTGCAAGAGTGAGTCGAAACACACACCAACCGAGGCGGAAATGAATGGGGCGATAACCGAACGCATTGGGTATGCTAGGAAGCAAATGAAACCAAGGACATAAATAACAGTTTGGAACAGTGTTAAATATGTATAGTGTATATTGGGAAAAAAGCTATATTTTGCTTGGGGAATGGGTCCTATAGTCGGACCCGTGATACCTATAGAAAAAGGCCTGGAATTATTTGTGAATTATTACATTATAAATAGAGTGATGTCAGTTTCTAGAACACAATTGAATATTGATTGATTTTTATTGTAATGTATCATTTTGTGAAGTTTGCATTTAGAAATGAACAAAATTTGAGATGGTATGCAAGAAAAAGTTTCTGTCCTGAGACATTTGGTTCAGGTGGAAATATTCATCACCTTGTGTAACTGTTTTATGGAAACTCAGTAGAGCTTCGCTACTGACAAAACAGTTACCCTCATTGTGGGATATTTTGATCTGAACTTCCTGCTCATGACAGAAACTGTTAGTCTTAATGATCTCCAGATTGAAGTATAAAGTAGGTCACACAGGATCAGATTTATAAAAGGTTGCAAGACAAGATCAATGAAGACTTTATATATAAAAAAGCAAATTAAATGGATACAAGGAAAAATTATGTTGCCTTGGCAACCAGTAGGAAAACCTTAAAATCTTCTGCTCTTAAATCATTGTGCTGAATGTTATCAAAGTACAGGAATGATTCTCGATTGGTCCTAAAACAAATGGAAAAAATGAAGAGTGTACCATGCAGAATTGTGGTTTCTGTGTCAACCAAATTCTATTCTTAAAAATCTTTTACTATTAAACTATTGGCCAGATTTGACAAAGAGTGCTTACCAGCTGTTAACGACCTTGTATCCATAAAAGAAGTGGTACAAATCTGGTGAACTACTTAAAATTAGTACCTCCCCTGGGAAGACTTTATCAAGCTTGTTTTGTATTTTTGATTCATTTTGTGTAATCTGAGTGATAGCACTTTGCAAAATGTGCTGTTGTGTGTTGTAGTTATGTTACATCTAAATTTTTCGGCAACAGCCGTACTAACATGGTTTTGCTAATTACATATTCAGTGTTCTGTATTTTAACCAATCAAATCTAACGTTAACCACCAAGGCAATTTCGCACTATTTCTCTTCAATTTAAAAATAGCTGTAACATTGAAGCAGATTGGTTAACATTTTCTATAGTGTATTTCAAGATTTATCCAGTGAGCAGCCTTGTTATTCATTACCACGGGGAATGCTCTGGTGTTGGAATTAAGAAGACTTTCTTGGTTTTATGTACCAGTCGCGAACATTTATATTCTTTTAATCAGATAAATCGCTATGTTACAAGTTTATTAACATGGATTTGTGAGTTCACGACTGACGCAATAAGTAATGTTGAACTATAGTGTAACAGACTATACTGTGTCTATGATCACACTACGGAGTTATTTATAATGCCGTCTCATTCAGAACACCTCGGCATTATTTGCTCTGCCGAATACCGCCAAGAAGTTACGATTGATGCAGTCTCGCAGTGATCTCTCCTTACAGTACTCGGAGTATTTGTAGTATATTGTAATTGAATGACATTTAGGCATTATTTATGTTGTACAACAAAATTTAACCTAGAGAGTGCAACCAATTTGCAAACTTCAAGTTGCGCCAACCATCTTTTTTAAAGATATTTCTTGTTACAGATAGTAGTGCAAGCTCTGAAAGGGACTCAGATGAATCAGGTGTCTCTGATAGTAGTGAGTCAAGTGACGTTGAATCAGGTGTCTCTGATAGTAGTGAGTCAAGTGACGTTATTTCGCCTCAGCAGACAGCAGAATCACAGTCAGAAGCTTATCAGAAACGTACCCCAGTTTTACCTTCAGAGGCCTTTGTGAATAACGGTAAGAAATTTCCTATCCTAGGGGAAATGCAGCACGCAAAGCAGGGGCTCAACAATAGCCAGATATCCTGACGGGACTTGTGCTTTTGGCTATCTTTTTAAAATTACTTAGAAAGGTTGCAAGACAAGATCAATGAAGACTTTATATATAAAAAAGCAAATTAAATGGATACAAGGAAAAATTATGTTGCCTTGGCAACCAGTAGGAAAACCTTATAATCTTCTGCTCTTTAATCATTGTGCTGAATGTTATCAAAGTACAGGAATGATTCTTGATTGGTCCTAAAACAAATGGAAAAAATGAAGAGTGTACCATGCAGAATTGTGGTTTCCGTGTCAACCAAATTCTATTCTTAAAAATCTTTTACTATTAAACTATTGGCCAGATTTGACAAAGAGTGCTTACCAGCTGTTAACGACCTTGTATCCATAAAAGAAGTGGTACAAATCTGGTGAGCTACTTAAAATTAGTACCTCCCCTGGGAAGACTTTATCAAGCTTGTTTTGTATTTTTGATTCATTTTGTGTAATCTGAGTGATAGCACTTTGCAAAATGTGCTGTTGTGTGTTGTAGTTATGTTACATCTAAATTTTTACAGATAGTAGTGCAAGCTCTGAAAGGAGCTCAGATGAATCAGGTGTCTCTGATAGTAGTGAGTCAAGTGACGTTATTTCGCCTCAGCAGACAGCAGAATCACAGTCAGAAGCTTATCAGAAACGTACCCCAGTTTTACCTTCAGAGGCCTTTGTGAATAACGGTAAGAAATTTCCCATCCTAGGGGAAATGTAGCAAGCAAAGCAAAGCAGGGGCTCAACAATAGCCAGATATCCTGACGGGACTTATACTTTTGGCTATATTTATAGAATTACTTCAACTTTCACAATAACAGACAAAAACTTTATTTCCTGTGAACAAGTAATGCTGTAATAAGGGATACTGAAGGAATCCAAAGCTCATTAATTGGAACATTTTTGGGGAATGTTTAAAATTCTGCCAGATTCACTGTAAAAAGTCCCCGTATTTTTTACAGACAGAACCGTCGGTTTCCTGACGGTACTGAGACCGTTACTGGCGTACGGGTTTTACGCCGTAATACAGAGTTGCATACTGGGAAATTTTCTGGGAGGAAACACGCTGACTTCAAATTGTTCCAAGTTGTTTTTATCTGTTTACTGCACTTTATTGCATTCAAAGGTAAATTTTTGGTTGTAAGTTGGTGTTTTGCTGGTATATACCCAATAAACTACTCATCCATTAGTATATACACATGTTATTGCGTCACACTTGAACTTTAGTGAATGAAAAACTGCGTTACCCCACCCACTGGTAAACTTGACAACCACTTCAATAATTATTGTTGTTGATTACAAGGTCGGAGTCCTGCATTATGTCTTAGCAATGCCATTTGATTTTATAGGGTAGCAGCATATTTGTTGCCATGCAGAAAATAAACAGTTACAAGTGTAACACTTGCACATTTGATTGTGATAGCGTATCGAAGTACATTTCACATTGCAAATTTCACAGAAATGTACCCAATGTTATTTTTGATAGCCCATCGGAAACCTGTAGTCAGCGGTTTAACAAGTGTTCTTCTTTTAAAGCACATGTGTTTAGATCGCATTCTGCCAACCAGGACTTTATATCGGATCATAACCCAGAAATTTATTGTGATGGTACTAACAATAATAACATTTCTGACCGGAACTTTCAGAACTGTCGAAAGTTAGAGTGTTCGCATATATCTTTCCATTCATATAGAAATTTAATGAAACATTTAAAGGACCATCTTTCTAAAAAAGAAGAAATAAAATGCCCATTTTAAGACTGTTCTTGTACTTTCAAAGTGAAGTCGACATTTACTTCTCATGTTTCAAGAAAGCACAAAGGGAATAATATGTTTCCTCAAATGGCTGTATCTGAATCTCAAAATGTGAAAACGTATTGCAGATGGGCTTTAGGGAAAATCATGCTGCTGAAACTTCTAGGGGTTTAATTTCTATTGAAGATTTGTCAGTAAATACTGCCGATCAATTTGATTTTGAAGATAATGAAGATACTGAGAATCATTATTTAAAGAATCTAGCTCTGTTTTATCTTAAATTGCAGGGAAAATATCTTTTGCCTACTTCAACGATTCAAGCTATTATTTCTGAGTTCAATGAATGCCACTCAGCCAGTCAGAATCTCTTAATAAGTCGAGTATGTTCAAAGCTTTCCCAGTTGAATGTCCCTTTTGAGCATATTGAACACGTTAAAATGGAAATGATGAACAATGACTTATTAACTGCAATCAAGGGCCCCTGAAAACTGCTGCAAAACGCTTTTCTTTTTATCATAAGCACTTCATTGTATGTGAACCTGTTGAAATGTTTTAGGGCATGACAGTGATCAGAAGCCTAGAACATACCAGTATGTTCCTATATATGCCAGTCTGTAGCTAGTCTTTATCGTCATAATCGGTCACATTTCCAATTTTTTTACAGATGATTATCATGTGGATACATGTTGTCTTCATGATGTCACGTATGGAAATGTTTTCAAACATAATTCTCTATTTACCAAGGTGAAGTCTTTCCCAATCATCTTATATCAGGATGCATTTGAAGTTGTCAAACCGCTTGGTTCAGCAAAAAAGAAGCACAGGCTTGTTGGGGTTTATTATACTCAAATTTTTCAAGAGAAAAAAGATCAAATATTGATCATATGCAGTTGGTACTGTTGTGTAAAGAAAGAGACGTGAATTTTTTTTCTACAAGTGTTGTGTATGAAAGACTTATTCATGATTTAGTGATACTGGAACAGGAAGGTGTTACAGTTGAGGGTGACACAATTAAAGGAAGTGTATTTTGCATTGCAGGTGATAATTTGGGATCACATTCAATTGGTGGTTTTCAGGAAAGTTTCTCCGCACATTATTTTTGCCGATACTGTGAGTTTAGTAGAACTGATAACCCATCTGTAGGAGTTAAATGTTGTCTACGCACAGTTAATGTGTTTCTTCTAATCAAAATTGTGGTCCCGTGAAAGGAGTGAAGTTTGATTCCCCATTCAACCAACTGTCATATTACCATGTTTCTTCCCGGGGGTTTGCCGCCTTGTTTAGGGCATGATTTGTTTGAAGGTGTAGTTTCTTTTGATATGGCATTGATTGTAAACCATTTAATTGGGTTAAAATGGTTTACTCTGCCACAGTTGAACCACAGAATTTTAACCTGGCCATATGTAGGTTATGATGCTTTGAATAAACCAGCTCAATTTTGTGAAAAGGCTGACAAACTGTCTGGACATGCTGTGCAAAACTGGGTTTTTTTGAGGATGTTTTCTATGTATGTAAAATCATTTGTATTGGATGTTGACAACAGAGTTTGGAATTTATATTTGAATTTGAAGACTATTGTTGAGATCCTTTGTTCAGGAAAACTTGACTTTTCTCAAATAGCTTATGTAAATGTTAAAATTGAGGAGTACATTTTTGATAGGGAAAGGCTTTTCCCGAACTCATGTCTGAAACCAAAACATCATTTTCTACTTCATTACCCTGAACTAACTTTAGAGTTCGGACCATTGATTCACTTGTGGACAATGGGGTTTGAGAGCAAACACACATATTTTAAGAAATGTGCCAGACAACTGCATAATTTTAAGCATATTGCTAAAACATTAGCAAATAGACACCAATATCTTCAGACATATTATACCCAGGGATCACTATTTAACTTGTTGTACAAGATACTGCTTTCCCATTAAATAAAAGTCTGTACAACTTGTCAGTTCAAGAAATTATTGAAACAAGCAGTTTTTCAGAAAATGCTTCTGTCAGTTGCCATGTCACATACAAGAATACAGAGTACAAACTTGGCTGTTATGTGGTGATATCAGAATGTGAAGATGGAAGTCTTGAAGTGGGCAAAATTCAGGTCATTGTAGTGCATGACAAATTCTGTGAATTATCATTCATTGTTTGTGTTGATAGTTTTCATCATATGCATGAATTGGGTATATACCAGCAAAACACAAAGTCTCGAGATACTGTTGTATATAGCTGTGTGCGTGCTTCTAGGCTCAAGTGTTCGATTCCAGTACCAGTGTACAAAATAAATCAGTGTTGTTTCCTCTCCTTGAAATGTGTTTATAATTAGTTTGCAGTCATTATGTCATCTGAGTCAGAAAGTCTCAAAACCTTTCTGACCAAGTGCTTTAACAATGTGAAGTTAGTGGACAATGATATGGTCTATGAGAAGTTGGTAGAACTGGGAGTTGAGACAACTGAAGACCTGAAATATTTGAAGGAACCAGATCTGGGGTTCATGAAACCTATTCATATCCGGAAGTTTCTAAACAGCGTTAATGGTAAGTACAAATACATCATGTAACATGTATTGGTAAAGGTAACTGTAAAAACAATATTTGTGGCAAATATGAAAAGTAATTTCAGGTAAAAACGAAAACTGTCTGTGCTAGCAGAAAATCACTAACACCTGCGTTAAACAAGACTTCCTTGAAGGGTTCTGTGGTACAATGTATATTGATACATGTAGAAAATACTTGTTTGCAAAATCATTTTTAGCTCTACTTCACAAAGTAATTGAGAGCTATCCTACATGCCCTGGCGTCAAGAGTCACACTTTTTGTTAAGTTTAAAGCGACTGAACTCCAGATGGACAACTGACGGTAAAAAAGAAAATTTTCAATTTAAAAAAATCAGTGTCATTATTGTATCATGGGCATTGAATGCAGTCATGGCGAATACCCATCGGTCAGTCGGACCTGACTGATAAAAACCGGCCAGGTCCGATACAGAATGCCTGTGCGTCGGTCCGTATGTCCGATACGGAACCGTACGGGTCGTACAGGTTTTACAACATCCATTGCTATTGCGGTATTCTTACGCGCACCAATTGTCTGTACATTAGCTTGTCTTTTGGACATTTGCACTTTGATTATGTCGTCAAAAAGGCATTTCAGGAGTGAATGTGAAAGTAAATAATAATTTTTAACTGTTATTTAACGAAATACGCCAATTATTTGCACATTTGTGTTTGATTTGTTTACTTTCACTTTGAAATGAGCTGTTATTTTTAACAACATGTTTTCAGACCGACAAGTTTGCATTCGGTCTGACAAGTTTTCCAAGGTTGTCAGACCAAATGACTGACAAGTCTTGGAAGTCATTCGCCATGACTGTTGAATGTGATCACAAATAAATTTTCAAACAAAAGAAACACTGAAAATGTTTAGTTTTGCTAATTTTTATTGCAGAAAATGTTACCCTGTGACTAATGCTATAAAGTCATTGGTATATAAATATCTTTTGACACATATAATGTGAATGGCTGAATGGCACATTGTAAGCGCAATGATCCTGGTTCGAATCCTGTCTCGAGTAATGAATTTTTTTAATTCATTTTTAAGCTCTGACACAAAAAAGATATATTTTTATTCACAAATTGATTGAACATTGGTTTTTTCAAAAGTTGCAATTTACCTAAAATCTGGAGTTCATGATCAGTTTCTCTATATATCTCTTTTATTACTTGATTGATCTTTCTCAGACTTTAAATAGTTATTCCTCATCTTCACCCACATCATAAGATACAAGGTCCATAACTCTTGGCCCATTATTTCGTGAATTATCCCCCCTTTTCCCTTAGAATTAAAGGTTAAAATTTGTGTGCACTTTCACTCTATCTCACTTATTACTCATTGGATTTGATTCAAACTTCAAATAGTTGTTTCCTTTTATATCCTTAATAAGCCGACACAAGGTCTATAACTCATGACCCAATTTTTCATGAATTATCCCCCCTTTCTACTTAGAATCTCAGGTAAAAGTTTTTGTCTAGGTCACACAGGTGGTCAGAAAGGTCAGATCAATTTCTGAGCAATATCTCAAGAACTATTTGACTAGACCTATTTTCTGGGTCACCAGGTCAAAGGTCAAAGTCTCTTTTAAGAGGGACAAGGGAGGGGGGAATTCGTCACTCATTTGACCGCTCTTGTTTTGAACTGAAATACTAGTAAAACTACTACTTCCCATGGGTTCTTAGAACATATTTTCTGTCAGTTAACAAGTTTTATTATCCTTTAAACAAATGTATAAAAAAAATCCATGATATATTAAAAAAAAATCTTCGATGGTGAGCGCTCTGGGGTGCAGTCCCTTAAATAGCTTTGAACTCTTTTGTCATTAAAATAATTGTGATCAATAAAAATCTGAAAATAACATCTGAAATTTAAATTTACCGAATGCTTATTCATATAATACAGAATTACAGTGTATAGTTTTTGCAGGAAACAACCCAGAGCAGGAGCCCACAAAGAAAGAAACACTTCAGGTGAAACCTCAGCCATAGTCTCCTGGACCAAGGTCATTGCCAACATTATCGCTCTTCAATGTTAAAACAGTGATCAACAAAATGCCTGCACTGCTGATAGAAGTGGAAGCGGGTAAAAGATTAAACCCGGACTTGAGGAGACAATTTATGGGTGAACTAGTTGATGAAGTGAGAAAGATAGGGGGTAAAAACTGCTCAAAGAAAAACTTTGAAGTGATAGCAGCAAAGATTGTGGAAAAATATCCAAATACGTTTGAGGACAGAATTGGAGAAGTTCGTATTGGGAGTGGATATGACTCTCTAATGAAGCAGCTCATCTCTAGAAACGAAAACATGAACAGAAAGGTGCAGCCGATAAAAACGACCAGTACTGGAGAGGGGCAAACAGATTAAAGTGGGGCTTATAGAAAGAAAAGACCATGTAAAAAAGATAGTTATGGGTGTATCAACTGGGGTCCAGTGCTAAATGAACAGGAGAGGAGTGATCAGGAGAACATAAGAAAAGAATTAGATAATATGCACAAAATTAAAGAGCAAGACTGGGACAAAGTCCATGAAAATATGAAAAGAACTTATGGACTGCTGAGGAAAGACATTAATGATGGAGCAAACCTCACAGAACTTATCAGCAGATGGCCATATCTTGTAGAAGGAAGTGTGTTAATTGACCATTGTGAAGTTTTGTTGGGACTGAATGTGATGGAAACCCTTGAAACTGCATACAAACAGAAAGCACCTATCTGGCTCAGGTATTTTAAGACAAAACCAGTCCTTGAAGACAACCTCTTTCGCTTGGCAGTTGAGAAGACCAATGACAACATTCAAGCAATTCTGCAGGGGGGTATCCTTTGTATCCAGAAGTGTTTAGGTGAGACAGAAGATAGCTTGATGTTTACAATGGATGTAAGTATATATGAGTCATTATATATTTTGGCAACAATTTGAAAAAATACCTTTTGAAAAATAAACATCATCGTTTCATAATTTCATGATTTTAGTGTGATGTGGGGATGTATACTTTGCCTAAAAATTATCGACTGCATGTTTAATTCATCTATGTTTCAGTAGAATTTGATTAACTGTTAAGGACTGTACCATCTTGTTTTCCCTACTGTATACACTTTCTATTCAAATACGATTAGCCAGGCAACCATTAATAAATATGAAAGTTGAAGTGTTTTTTTTTTATTTAAGGCAGATTTCACGAGAGCTAGTGTTACATGGACGGAAAGCATAAAAATGTATTGTTTTGTAATATATACCAACTATTTACCTTTGTTTTGAGTGAATATGATACTTTATGTAATAATACATAAAACTAATAAATTTTCAAATTAAATGGTCCTTCAGTTGTTTCCTGGTGGTTTATTACATGTAGCAGATTAGCAAGAAGAGGACGGAAACATACTCCCATTGAAATCATATATACTTTCTTCAAATGTTGTAAAAAAAATGCAGATTAGTAAAACAGGATTAAGTTATTCAGGATTTATCCAAAATAAATTTAAAAGGGTAAATTGTTTTTTTTTATTCCCCTCCCTTTCTTTTTTTTTAATAAGATTTTCATTTTTTTGTCGAAGATGGTCAGAGAGGCCATTTTCTATCCCGTGTGTTATGCATAACGTTAGCAGATAGCATAGTCCTTTATTTGCCTTGTGTTGGGAGTGGTGATATAAATGTGACGTAGATGTGACGTAAGCAGTGTAAGTTTGTTATTTGAAAGCCATATGTCTTATTAAAAAGTCAAAAACATCAGAGAACAGCTGAGATGTAAGTGTTTTTTTCCATGCTAACGTTATGAACGTTACGGAATTTTTTTTCCGTCTGCAAGGCCGGTAACGATTGCAGTGGAAATTTACTGTGTTTTATACTGTACCGCGCACATTTACCCACAATTCATCGGTGTTTGAAAATGGCGACTGTGTAACCGCAACAGAAATATGTCGGAGGAAACATTGAGCGTAAGTATTGATATTGAAAGGAGCTATGGAAATTTTCTGTCCAAGATTGGTAACGATAGCGAAGTGTAACGTTTGCATTGATTTTCTCTATAAAAACAATATTTAAGTATTTTATTGAAGCGTCGATTACTGTTTCGTTCAGCATGCGTTGAAAACACAATCGTGATGCAACGGAACACAAAACATTACTTTCCCTTTGATCAAATGGGACAGTTTGAAAACATATCGTATTGAAACGTTATTTTTGGACAGAATATAAGTATCTAACGTTAGTTTTGGACATGTTCAGCGATTGTGAATGTTACGAATGGACCAAAAATATTGCTAACGTGACATTGACTTGTCTCTGCTAACGTTATATACCAGTGACGACCCTTTTAAATCAAGTTAGGCAATAATATTATTTAGAAATGTTAAATTGTATTTAATTACTTAATATGGAAACCTTGCTGATAGTATTCATGGAATGTTTGTGTCCATTGTCCGCTGTAAGGAGCCTCACACTGCTAGTGTTATTCGAGGACATTTTCAAAAATGTGAATGTTACATATGGACAGAATGTTGCTGAATTTTAAAAACTAAAACCTTAAGATGTGGATTTTATTGATTGATATTCTGCCATCCCCACTTCCCCTATTTTTTTCCCACTCTTTAGCGAAGGGATATTAAAATCGCCTCCGTCTGTCCGTCCGTCTGTCTGTCCGAGCTAACTAAGGCCTAAAAAAAAGAGTCTTGTTTCTGGTCACAGGCCTAAAAAAAAACAGGGTCGGTAGGTAGGGATTTTTTTTTTTTTTTTTTTAGTTAATGACTTTTGGATTGGAACCAGCTATTATTTTTGCAGTGTCTTATGTCTTTTCCTAACACCCTGCCAACTTTTCTGTTTAGTAATGCTCTTTTTATGATGGTAAAACCAAAAAATGAAAAAAAAATATTAATTTTTTTTTTTTTACTTTAGGGCTATACAAAACTTACGGTCGGGGGGGGGGGGGGGGTAAAAAATACGGTTGGTCAGATGACCTGAAACAAGACTCTTTTTTTTTTAGGCCTAATGTATATTTAGGGGGCTAGTGACATTAGGGTTAGGGTAAGGTTGGACTCTATATTTCATATGTTTTAATTTGGTTAGCCACATAACAGATGTCCGTCCGTCCGTCTGCTCGTGGGTGGGGTGCAAGAGCAACATTTCTTTTCACTCCGACCCCAGGGGGTGGGGCAGGGTGGGGTCAAGAGGTCAAACATTGTCCGTTATTGTATCTCCTCCTACACCACATGACCGATTTCTTCAATATTCGGTGTATGACTTCCTCACATGATGGCGGCGTGCAACATCAACATTTATATTCGCTCCCACCCCAGGGGACGGGGCAGGGCGGGGTCAAAAGGTCAAACATTCTCTTCTTGACCGATTTCTTCCGTATTCGGTGTATGCCCTTGATTTATTAAAATATAGCCAATTTGGTCCTGCAATAACTCAGAAGTATCACATTTTATGGTAGGATTTGTTAAAATTTTCATGGAGACTCACTTGAGACACGCCTCATCCTTTTGACAAGGCTTTAACCCGGTAGGGGACACTTGGCGCCCACTGCGCGGCGCTCTTGTTGTTCCTGGGAAAACATAGCCTTAGATAGTGAAGTTGATTGATCTACTCTCTGCATTTACACTTGATGTAAAGATGAGTAATGCTGTCTCATTACAATCAATTCAATGAATCAGCTGCAGCGTTACTTATCTCACACATGTGGCACTCCAGAAGCCATTTAAAAAACATGAATAATTCTATCTTTGTGTTTGGTTTATTTACAGGATCCCACTACCCTGGACAGGGAGGATCCCACTACCCTGGACAGGCAGGATCCCACTACCCTGGACAGGGAGGTTCCCACTACCCTGGACAGGCAGGATCCCACTACCCTGGACAGGCAGGATCCCACTACTTTATATAGACAGAATCTGAAAGCGAACAACAGAAAAAAATATAATCAGTATTTAGAGAAGCAGAAGGAAAGAAGTAAGGATTACAGACAGCACAATAAAAATGATCCAGAGAAAATGATAACAATGAGAGAAAAAGCCAAATTATGGCAACAGAAGTTCAGAGAAAGACTGAAAGAAGCAGCCAAGACCCAGGAACCAACGACTTCATCAGTTGTGACAGAGAAGTCAAAGCCAAGAACAAGGGCAGAGTCAGAAAGCCAGAAAAAACAATGGCGAGAATCAAAACGAAAATACAGACAAAACATGTCATCCCATAAAAAGGTCTGGGTTAGGAAGAAGGACCGAAAACGAAAGCAGGAAAAAGCACAGCGAAAATGTTCACAGACATCACCCCAGTCTGACAGTGGGTTCAGGTCAAAGAAGACGCTATACAATGTAACATCGAAAGCCAGAAAGGTATTGCCACAAAGTCCAGACAAATTTGCTCGTGTCATGAAGAACCTAGTACAGAATTCAACACCAAGAAAAAGACAAGCCACAGAAGACTTGATGGAGATCAGTCCAAAAGTTCGGAAAATTGACGAAACTAAAGAACTCTCAGAAAAAGTGACAGATAAATGTTATCAAAATCAACAAGTTGCTAGTTCTCCAAAACAGGAGGATGCAATTGAAATTGGGGTTCAACAGAAAGAAAGGAGCAAAACTACAAGAGTTACATGTAAACCCGGCGTAAAGTATCCTAAGTGGTATAGAGTTTCACCTCAGACAGAATGTTTAGCTAAAAACTTCTACTTTCGTTCAGATATATCAACACCTCTACCACAAAAGCGATACGCGACCAAGCATGGCCCAGGCTATCTAATGCAAGTTACACTTGCAGTTGCATTCGCAATGTTTAAGCAGCTCTACAATGAATGCAAGATAGGTTTCACAAAGTTCACAACCCTAAGACCGAAAAATGTTAGACTACTTACCATTAAACACTGGAATTTCTGTGTTTGTACTGTATGCCAAAACATTTCTTACAAACTGAGAGCCATGACCAAAGTCTCGAACATGATCAAAGATTTTGATCAATTACTTGACATTCCATGTGTCCCAGAAATGACGCACAACGTTACCATTCATCTAGTTGCATTTTCAAGAAGTGTTCAAACAGATAAATTATAAATGCTTTAAGTATGTCATATATATATAAACAAACTATTTTCAATGTTATCTTTCACATATTGGTTGACCGACAAACATTAATGGGCAATTTCTCCTTTTGCTACAATGTTTTCTACCCTATATGGGTTTCAATTCACACACACATATATATCATTGTTATAATATCAGTTAGTAGATGAATGCATTATTTTTTTCAGGTTGATGAGTGGCCATGGGTCAAGTTTAAAAAAAAAAACCTGGCCGCCAGATACTATGGGAGATGCAGGAGACGAGGCATTTAGTGATTAAAGAAGATGTTGCAGGTCTTCTACGTCCCCCAGAATTAGCCCGTTGTGGCTCCAGATTCTTATATGTATTTGAAGGTACGGCAGACTATCATATTTTTATGTTTTAAGCAAAAATTAAAGATCTTTTGAATATTTTAAAACTTGCAGTAAAATATATTAAAATAGCTTTGTAATTAATCGCGAGTCAATCGCCATGTTGTTTCCGGGAATTAACATAATCAAAAGGAGCTTCTTAATTAGCTAACATGGCTTGCAACCAGTTTGACACATTATATTTGTTTGAAAACTGATGAAATGTCGACTGATAAATTTGCTGCTGATCCCAATTATAGTAAAGTTTATTCATGACTGTTTCATTGATTTGTATTTCAGATTGTTGAAGGAGACACATGGAGCCCTGGAGCAAGCACAGAACTTTGTGGAGGGAGCAAGCACAGTTGGGATTAATACCAAAAGATTGCCTTATTGTGTCGCCTGCGAAGCATTACAGCACTTAGGGATCACTTCTTCATTGTCCGTCCGCGCCAACTAAAACTGATTATGTGGTTTATTATTTGTCAGAAACATGTTTGTGTGGTAGTTTAAGTTTATTTGGTAAAGCCCTTAAACTTTTGCCAAAGTTTGTCTAAAGACTTCTTATGTGGTTTCCAGTATTTTAAAATGCATTAGCATATTCAACATAAATTACGGACGCCAACTTTTGTCCAATTTGTTGGACGTTTTTGTAACATTAGTCTCCCCTCAATTGAATAGGACCGGTACTAAATGCATAAACGCTCCAATGCGCATCAATGATACATGTATGCATCTGGTTGGTCGACAGCAGACGAACAGAAACCTCACTCTTTCTAGCTGGAGTATTAATGGTGGTTTGATGGGTTTATTGCCAATAAACATGTCAGCGCTGACAGTGTGAATGATAGTCTCTGATGGTTCAAAATTTCCGAACATTGAACAAGAGAAAGTTTGATTATATGTTTAAATTAAAGTTTCACAAAAAAGTAATTAAGAAATAAAAGAAATTAAGACATAACATATTGTCTATGTAATTGATTTTACCATAAATAATTATTATGATAGATCTACATTATATTTCTTTGTCTGATTTCGAGAAACTTAATTTCTTTGCGTCAAAGTTGTTTACCAATATCCAAAGGAAGTAGTTCTGTTTCATCTCCCTTTTCCTAAAATCCTAGAACTAGGGTGAAGCGATTGCTGGGTTAGTGTAAAGAATCTGTGGTTGTTTCGAAAAATTAATTTGAATAAAAGGAAAAAAGGAATGTAGCAGGGCTGTAAGGTATTTGTGCATTTACATTGTCTGTGATATTCATCAGCCTGATTAGCTCAGTTGGTAATAGCGATGACTTGCAAGTATGAGGTCGCCCGATCAAGCCCAGCACGGGGTATTTGTTTTTCCTCATATTATACGCAAAAAATGGTCAAGCGATGTTTGAGGTCACTATTCGCGCCGTAAATGATAACGTCTCTACGATAGAATGACGTTATGAATGTGACATCATTGGTGTCTGCTAATGGACGCAGATTTAGTAAAACGTTGCCTTAAAATTAAAGATACCCTTCTCCGGCCATCGTAAATTGACAATTTTTCAAAAAATTACTCCAAAAGCCAGATTTTGTTGCCCCTGTCACATCATATATAAATTATTTATTGTAAAAAAAAATTAGGGACTTTGTATAATTTGGTTCTAAATTATGCACATTTTAACGTGTGACGTCACGCAGTTAAATTTAACTCCCGAACCTTATTTGTCCGAAAAATAAGCTAATAGATGAACCAATGCGTTCAATCTGTTGGAAATGAGATCGCAGTGATTAGAAGAATGAATGAAAACCAATATTCCCTATTTGCATTATGTATGCAGTATTTGTGGAGGAGAGCAGTATTTGTGGAGTAGAGCAGCTTTAACAAAATTCTCATAATATCGAAACTATCAAGGGTTTAGTAGAGGAAGGAAATTTGGAAGTTTACGTGACTCATAACCCTTAAACACGTATTGAAATAATAGAGCATACATGTCATCGTTACGGTTGTGAAAAAGGTCATTTCCCAATTACTGAATGTTTTCGAAACCAAGTTTGACATTTTGCTAACATTGTCAGAGTAGTGTTTGAAAATGACCTATTTTCCTATTTCTGCAAAACCACCGATTTATTCTAATCTAATATTGCAGTTGAGTATTAAATGCAGTTCTTATCTTTTAGGGGCACAAAGATACGAGCAAACCCATATCGCGGTATATTTATAAAACATATTTGCTTGTCCGTGGTTTATCGGTGAATAAATCCGGTTTATTGTTAAGATGCCGTTGGCCTGAGTTGTTAACTTATTGCTTCTTTACGACAAATTACGATTTATTCACTGATAAGCCACGGACAAACAAATATTATTTTTATTCTAACATGATTTTTTAACTTACAAAATTGGTCTATTTTTTAAGCACAGAATGCACACTTCGGTCGCCATTCTTTTTACAGCCAATTAAAATACATCAATGGTTTAGATGCTTCTTATATATTCTTATATAAATTTTCTCACTGAAATCATTGTATTTCATGAAAATATACAAGGTTCACTACAGTGCTATCTAAAATTATGCCTTGTAGCTCAAGGTAATTTTGACGAGGGACTTTACATATCATTTTTGTTGATATCTTCACTTTATTTATGTAAATTATCATCGGGCTCGGTGCAAACTCTTGTAAACGGAACAAATTCGATTCCCAAATCAACACTATACTGTAATTGCCAGTCAAAATGAAGTACGAGAGTCTTCGCAGAGAGTTTGACACATGTACGTCAGAAAAATTACTACTGTAGCATTCGAAATACAACACAACATCATTTTATATTCTGAATACTACCCATGGTATACATTTATTGTCTTGATGCGAAAATATCCATGACATGTTCATGACATTTTGTTCAAATGTAAAAAAACTAATAATCAAAATTTGGTAACGTTAACTTAACCCCTGTTTCAGTGTCATTACTTGACATTTTAAAATTATTTTGAATCTGACAATCGGTGAATAATGTGTGCTTTTGTTAGTATTCTATTGTAAACATTATCTGTTTGAATGTTTTAATGACAAAATTTTAATAATACATTTTTGTTAACGAAGTGTGCTATAGAAGGGCGAGTTATTCTGACAGCATTTTTTTTCCGGATATATTCATACATAAAACAATGACCCTCTATCTTAGAGAGGAGCCGCCTGACTCAGATAATAACTGCTCTGTGACGTTCATGTCTCAAAATCAAGAGTTAATAATTATTAAGACATATGGTGATGGGAGCTTCTCAAAGATGCAGTGTAAACCCAATGAGACAAATGCGTTTGACATTGTAGTAACTCAGAAAAATGGTCAAACTGGAAAACCTGTGCTTTGTAATGCATACATCAATTCACATGATATCCGACGAGAACACTTTGTGAAGGGTAGAATTGCTGCAGTAATTGTGTTCATGTTGTTACTTGTGATGTTGGTGCTTTTAATATTCTACATGCTGCGCATATCCCCGAATGAAGGTTATGAGACAAATGTTGCTAGTAACAATGCTAACACAACCCTGCAAGGACGAAAAAACTTGCAAACTGAGAACAGTTAGATTAACAAGGTAAGAATCCTTTGAAACAATATGAAATTTTGTATGAAACTATGTTTTGTTTCAAAGGAACGATTGGTATCTTCAGTAGTGTAGTATTGATTTGCATGTTTGGAAATAAACATTCCCTAGAAAAGACCAAATTTCAAAGAAATATTTGAAAATTTCGGAAATGTAAAACAAAAAATGAAAAATAAATGGCCTTTGATCTGAAAGTTAGAATACTTAGATAATTGTAATTGACCCAGATAAAAATAAGATCGTAATAAAACTTTAAAACAAATTTCTAACCTATAAAGTGTTGATCGTTAACGGAAAATGTGACAGTGATATTGAAAAATTTCCCGCACAAACACGCCCGTTAAACGCGCATTTGGAGTGCAACTTGCAATACTGTAAAAATAGTATGAGCAACTTAGTTTTACTTAACAGGTTTGTGGAAGTTACATATGATATAACTAATTAACTTGGCAAAAATAAAGTTTGAGCACCCCCTCTGTAACGCACGCGAATGAAATCGTTCATTTCTTGTTGTTTCCTAAATTACATATTTTCAATTTACACAAGTTATATATTTTGATGGCTGTTTATTATGTACTTTTGCTATTTTCTCTGTTCAGTGATAGTTCATTGATGTACTCGGACGACTCGAGAAAACCAAACCCAGGCGCTACCCTATCATATAACACTTGTTGCGCCTTGCCTGAGAGAAAAAAACAACTGAAACCATACAATCGATAAGCTAACACGTGCAAAGTTGACATTTGCCTTCCATTGTGGTCTGGTTTTCATCAATTCTATGGCATAGATGACCTTTTCATAAATTTGACATGAATCAACAGTATTTTTCAACGGCAATAATGATAACATACAAAGCCTGATGAAATATAATTAATTTGTGAAATAAACCAAAGCGTGAAAAAATGTAGAGTCATTCGTTGACAAAGGATTGCAGTATCAACAACCATGTCCCAGGCACCGACAAAAACTTTAACTGTTAGTGAAGAGGCCAGCAAGATAGTTGTGGAGAAGGCGAAAGAGGAAAAGATGAGTTTTACCATCAGGGACAGCGACGGCGAGAAGACATTAGTCTTCAAAGAAGAGAAGGAATATGATTTTCTGAGGCAGTGGTGTGATGAAAAAGGCGTCAAAACTAAGTAAAGGTCAGGTCAATTTTATGTTTCAATGCCCTTTTTTTTCCAAAATTTTATTACTCAAAATTCGATCTTTATTTTACGGACCAATTTGACACACGTCCAGGCCTGGAATCGAACCTGTGACGCATCGGTGAGAAGCGAGTGCGCTAACCACTGCGCTAACCGGACAACCCAAGATCATCCTTTGACCAACAGTCTCACGTACACAGAAATGTACCAAATTTGGTTTGATTGAATTAGATTATTGGGGAAAAAAACTTTCCTTCTAGGCAGGGCAGAAACACGTTTTTGGGGACATTTCATTAAAACCCAACCAAAACACGGACTCCAAGAAATGAATGAAGTTAAAACGTTTAATTATCTAATTTGGGTTTTACGTCATAACGATATTGAAAAGGCGGGCATCAATCCTGCACACATTATGGTTTTTAACCAAAATGCTGAGTAGCAAAATGTTTAACATCTGTATTGCTGTGTTTCAGAAAATGTCAGCCATGTCCTATCACAGAGAAAATCTAAAGCAGGTACTTGGTCGTTTTATCTATTAGTAATTATAGTAATACAACTTTTTTGATATTATCTTTGACATCTGTAATCTCTATATATCTGCCAATGATTGAAACAAGGCTTACTATACAATCTTGATGAATAGCTTTTCATAATGTTTCAAATGATTTTGTCAGCTACCTTTCAACATTTGAATATCAGAAAGGAAGTTAAGTCATTTTGTTTTCGTCTTGTTATTTCACGATTGCAATAATCTTAAATTCTGTCAACGTTAAATTTCAGTGAGTAGATTACCGTGGTCAGAGCAGGAAATGAAGGAAATTCAAAACTTCTTTAAAGACTACATAGACTTAAAGACAACTAGACCATGTCCTCGCATGAAAGAAATATTACAAGTCTGTGCCAAAAGTCGATCAAATGGAGGACAAATTTGGAGAAGACATTGGGAGGTGATTAAAAAAAAGGTGTCGTATATTGTGCAAAAAGCGAAAAAAAGTGACAGTGTTTAGTCTGAGAAATCAGTTGGTTACACAGCGCATTTATTCCTATCATACATTGCATTCTTATCAGTAAGAGAATGACTGATATGCTCATGCGACTTGTCTTGTTTGCAAATGTATTTTGTAAGTAAATATACATAATTGTAGAAGTTGACATACATGTGAACGTGAATAAACTATAAGTAAATAAACCGATCTAATATTTGTTTTGTGTGAAAAACTTCTGATATCTGAGTGGTCCCAATACACTGTTTACTACAAGGAGCATGGTTGCAGTAGGTTACAAACCACCAATTATATTTGCTTCTTTAGTCTACTTGTATTTGTCAATGTTCGAGAGTGATTTCCAGCACTTTCCGGTCATTTAAATAACATGCATGCGCAAACCATATTTTGGAGGAAGTACATTATGAGCGTTTTGCAAAAATAAAATAAAAAGTGTTTTATGCAAGAATGAATTTAACAAAATGCCACTTTTTCCCCAGACAAATGAGCTTTTCGCACAAAATTCTGTCTCCGCCAGACAAAATCCTGGAAAAAAACAACTCGCATTTGAGTAACATGTAACGCATGCGTAAAACTATTACTGAGAAAGGAAAAGGAAAAATTAACATTACTTTTGTGGATAAAAGTTAAGGCTGCAAGCAAAGGTACATGCCAATAGATATATTTAAAGTTATTCAGTTTTTGCATCTCCTGAAAACTTGGGTTGTTCGACATACGATTTGTACGTTTGCATTTTGATAGTTTGTTAATATATGTTAGGTTACCATAATTCGGCAAGAGATGCTAGAATCACTCTATTTGCAAATGGATTTGGATATATGTGGGAGTCTCAGTGTATTGTAAACGAAACTTTGTTTCTTAGGCCAAAAAAAACAATATCTGTGTTTAGGGTAACGGTCTCAAAAATGCTAGGTAGGGTAGGGACATTTTTTTTTTTTTTTTTTCAAAAACAATTAAAAATCGAAAAAAAAATATCCAGGGTCATAAAAAAACTCTAGGGTCGGGGTTTTCGACAGGTAGGGTCGGGTTACCCGAAACACAGATATTTTTTTTTTAGGCCTTATGCAATATGTACGATGTATTAAGAATCAATATGTACAGAGATGGCATGCAAGTTGTTTAAGAAACTCAAACAATATGTGATGTATAAAAGTTTATTCAAACAGAGAAATAAATATAGATATTGATAAATTTAGACTTATCACACTGTTTATGGGTTTAAGTTGGACATTACTATAATATTGATGACAATTACAGAGCGTGTGTCTATTGTGATATCTGTATTAAGGATTAAGGAGGCGGGAGGTCGTATTATATACAATAAACATTGAACTTGAACTATGTGTTACTGCATGGACTTTAACTGCAAAGAGGAACGGATGTTGTTTTCAAACCTATAAATAAAATAGTGTCTTGAACAAATAACAACTTGAAATGTAGACATACAGTGTATTAAATTTTCCAATATGTCACTGTGCTTGCTAAAATTTAGACAATGTTCCTCAAAAATTGTCTTGGACATAAAACCGCATAAAATAAGACATATTTACAGTTTGATAATACGAAGCTGTGCTTCCTAAAAATGTAGGGAATGTTCCGCAACAAATGTCTTGGACATAAAACCACATCAAATAAAGACATTTACATTTAAATGATACTAAACTGTGCTTACTAAAATTAAGGCACTGTTCCACTATAATTTTTTGGACATAAAACCACATTAAATAAAGACATATATACATTTTGCTAATAGGTAAGCTTGCTTCCTAAATTTAAGGCATTCGCAATGTTCAGCCTAATTTTCTTGGACATGTTACAACACAAGAAAGGCCTCTCTTGAAATTTACTTATTATTCCGTTTAAGACTTTCTGAAGATTAATACCTTTAACAGAAAAAATCGGATTTCTGACACGTGACTGTGCCTCCAAGAATTTAAACAACATTCAGTCTACATTGTCATGTTTGACTAACTGCTTTAAGTACAAATATGGTGTACTGATACCTAACACAGTTTGTTAAAATTTTGGCATTTACGCAAAAACATTACACATAATAAAATAAAGACATGTATTCGGTTTGCTGGTATGTAACAGTGCTTCCTTACCGTTCCATTTTAAAAGTCTCAGCCGTAAAACGACATAATATAAAGACATATGCACAGTTTACGGATATAATGTCAGTGCTTCTTCTCCACTTCTTATTTTTGTAATATTCCACTTAAAATGACTTGGACATAAATCACATAACAATAAATGCATATTTACAGTTTGCTGCTCCCTTAATTTTAGGCAATATGCTGCTTCAATTGTCTTGGACATAAAATCACATAAAACTGAGGCAAAATTCAATTTGATCATACGTACTTGTGTTTCCTAAAGTTAAGGCAAAGTTCCACTTTAACTGTCCTCGACATTAAACCAAATAAAAATAAAGGCGTATATTTAGTTTGTGTATAAATTTTGTGCTTCCTAAAATTTAGGCATTATTCAGTTTTCATTGTCTTGGACATAAAAAAATCACATAAAATAAAGGCATAGTACAGTTGGAAAAAATTCCATTGATTTTAGTTTTGCAGCAGGGCCTCGAATGGTACAACTTTACTGACCACATAAACAAATGCAGGGATGATAAAATACTCAAAATTTGTTACAGGTCGGAAAATGTGTTGAACTGTACACATCCAACCAATGTTTATTGTTGCTTTCCCAAGATGTCAGGCATGTGTATATGTTCGAAATAATATATATTTTGTTCTTATGATTGTTTTATTTTGTATTTTCAGGTTCCTGAATATTCTTTCCAACTTCCACCTGTCCACTGTTGACAACCAGGAGGACCCACTTCGCCGTATACGTCCGATGATGATCTGCACCATGGAGAGGTTCTCAGATATTTACACCCCAGAAGAGAACCTTAGCTTTGATGAAGCTACCTGCCCATGGAAAGGCCGTCTCAGATTAAAGGTGTATAATCCCAACAAACCTAACAAATTTGGTGTAAAACTTTACACAGTGTGTGAGTCGAGCAGTGGCTACTGTTTTGGCTATGACATTTATGCCGGCCGTTCTGACAATGTAAATGATGTGACCTATTATGAGGCCCTCAATCCTCAGTATCGTCATCTTACCCTTACTAGTAGAACAGTTCTAGGTTTAATGACTAGATGTGGCCTCTTGGGGCATGGACATAAAGTATATATGGACAATTATTATACATCACCCGAATTGTTTGACGAGTTACTGTCCGAGGACACGTATGCGTGTGGAACTCTTCGGGTGAATCGAGTTGGTGTGCCGGAGGCAATAAAGTCTAAGACAAGAAAGTTAACGGAAACAGAATGTGTTTTTAGGAGAAGAGGAAACTTGATGACTGTTAAATTCAAGGATAAAAGAGATGTACACATGTTGTCAAGTTTCCACCCAGCTACCATGGCCGTCATGGAAAATATAAAGTATAGGACTAACACTAATGTAATGAAACCACAGTGTATTGTGGAGTATTGCCGTCACATGGGAGGTGTGGATCTGTGTGATCAATTTGGACACTACAACACTATAGCAAGAAAAACTAGAAAGTGGTGGAGGAAGATGTTTTTTTATTTATTCAACATGACAATGGTCAACGCTTATGTATTGTATGGCAAGTTTTCCCCTGAGGATAGGAAGAAAGACCATCGTGCATTCCGGTTTTCTTTAGTGAAGGCCCTCCTCAGGAAAGCTGGAAATGCTGCTGTGCAGCCTGTCAAGCGTGGCAGACCGATACTAGGAGAAATACCAGACAGGCTGTGTGGCCGACACTTTCCTTCATACATTCCTGCGAAGGAAGGAGCAAAACTCGCGCGTCCTCTTCGCGATTGTGCCGCTTGTAACCCGGCTAAAAGAAACAGAGATGGACACAAAAGGAAGCAGACTTCATTTTGGTGCAGTGACTGCAAAGTGTCCTTGTGTGTGCCAGAATGTTTTGAAGTATTTCATACACATATGAACTTTCAGCAGCAGCTGAATGGATGAACCACAATGCCCAGACTTAGTGTAAATATTGTATATATTGTATATATTGTTTATAATACCTAGATGCAAGATTATTCCTCCATGGATTGACTATGTAATGGAAAGGATTATATTTGTGTATGCTGTGTTACATGTCTGTAAATAATTAAATATGGATAGTGAAAGAAATGATTGTTTAAAAAAGCAGAAAGAAAAAACGCACCTTGATTTACCTGGAATTTAATTATTTACATTATCAAATTACATCATATTAGTTATTTCATTTGTTTCATGTATTATATTATTTGCTTATATATGTATTATTTGTCATGTTTGATGAGAAAATATGCAAACATTAAAATGATAAAATGAATTTAAATGTTACTTGTCTTTTTTCTTCGTGATTTTCTAATTAACTCACCTGTACAGGTAAAACTACCAAGTTTACAAAATCGAAAATGGTTGCAAATGAAAGATCACTTCAAAACCCACCAGTTTCATACAACCTTTATAGTAATATTCCAAGTAGTTACAGAGGTATGGTCTTTTGAAAATACACAATGGAATTCTGTGATTTCTCAGAAATTAAATCAGTGCTGATAAGCCTTATCAGTAATTAATTACATAGCGGATGAAGGGTTAATAGAACTTGCACACAACTTGTATCGGCATAATATCTCGGTTCCTTTTGAAAACTAGCGAGATCAATTCATGGGATCCAGAGTTATGGCCCCTTAAAGGGCAAACATTTGCTATTCTGGCTTTTGCAAGTACATGGTCCACATAACCATTCAATAGTTAAATCGTCTAATGGTTGCCTATTTTGTTTAGCTTATATGCACATAGCTGCATGATATTTACAAATTTTGGATTCACATAATATATTCTATTTTCCATATATTTATCATACAGAATTGACCTATTTTGGTGAAAGCCGATACAACATCAAAATGAGAAATGAAGATTTAAGCAGACTGAAAGTGTGTTCAAAGACTCCAGTGAAGTTTGCACTTAATGCAATAGAGCTATTAGGCAATGCAGAGGAGTGTAAGGAGGACCTAACTGTGTATGGTGAGGGAAAGGGGGAAAAGGCTCTTGCTGAAAACAAGAGAAAAGCTCTGAGAGGTAAGAATTATTATTAGCCATACTTTTTGAAGAAAAGTAGAGCTGTTCTACTCTACACTCAGACTTTGCATTCAGTAAGCTCCGAATCACTATTGGAGTTTTTTCATACATTTGTTTGGCATACTAGATGGCCAAGTTTGATATTCACTTGGTTAAAGTTTTACTGTGCTGTTAATTTAGAAACAATTTGTGGTGATCGAGTGACACTTACATATGTATTTAGCACATTTAATTAGATGCCTTCCCCCACACACACACATTGGAGTCTAAATTCCACATATGTTCTAATATGTTTTAAACATAACATTTCAGGTGAAATCTTCAGCCATTTCCCCTAAGAGTGTAAACAGAGGAGGAGAGAGCACACCTTTGGATGAATGTGATTGTTCCAAAACTGAACAACAAAATAAGGGGCATAAGAAATGACAAATACAGACATTAATAATTCAATACGAATTTAATGTGTTGCATAATTACTGTTTGTTTACATTATATCTTGATTTTTTCTTATTTTTTTGATCCCTTAATTTATACCAGAGGTATACACTGGTTTGATGTGACATGATGCAAGATTAATTATATGCCACTCTTTAAGATCAGCAGAGCTAGTACTGCAAGCAAGCATAGAATTTTGATGAAACTTCATAGAAATTTCATTGATATTTCTGTGATATTTTGGCGTTATTTAAAATTTCACTGTTATTTTTACCAAATCTTTCACTTGAAAGAAATTTCATTGATATTTCTGTGATATTTTGGCGTAATTTTACTGAAATTTCAACTTTTACCAAATCTTTTACCAAATCTTTCACTTGAAAGAAATTTCATTGATATTTCTGTGATATTTTGGCGTAATTTTACTGAAATTTCAACAAAATTTCACTGTTATTTTTACCAAATCTTTCATTGTTATTTTACTGAAATTTCAATGAAATTTCATTGATATAACAGTGAAATTTCACCGACCATTTTCACTGGGGTGAGGTACAGAGTCTGTTCAAGCATATTAAAAACAGCTTTCTAAATTGCAACACATGTAGTTTTTGTTTTTTTTAACTGTTTGTATATTTTAGAGTTCCAGAGACATGTCCTTTACCTCCTCACTGAGATCAGGGACACGTCGAAACGAAAGATTCAGCCAGATAGTATACCGCCGGCTCAAAGTGGTTTCAAGCTCAGGAAAGCAAAGACGATGCAAGACTTGCAGGATCTTGAAACCGCAATAAATGACCAAACAAGGCAGTCACAGTTGGTGAGTTAAATCATGACATATCTATATAGAAATACAAACACATACATGCATGTCTTGATGGAACCAGTCAAAAAAAGCTTTTTGCCTTATACCAAACTAGTACAAAATAATATACAGGCACATTATAATATAACTTTCTACCATTAGACTGTTGCTCTTTAATGACCTTACTGTGTTGAATGAAGTTACTAAAACAAACCAATTTTGACATATTTTCACTCATGTTTTAATAATGTTTTATGATGCGTAAATCTGCAGTGCATATCTATAAACTATATTAGAATTAGATATAGGCTGCTTCTACCTCCATTGTATTTGTAGTTTTCATGTCAGTTTATATTTTAACATGATCGACAATAATATGCAGGTTTGAATCTAATTTGCACTCAGCACGTTTATTGGGATGATAACAAATTTGGCATCCTTCTGGTGATTTATTTGCTTCAAACTACTGGTTAATGAGGAAACCTGCTAGTCAGTTGTAGTAAACAGAGGTCGGCATTGGTAGGGAAACCCAGGTTAGAACCTACAAGACTTGTTACCTGTAAGTGACCGTAGTTGTTAAAAGGGATTAAACTCAAAACACAAACTGTGAAACACAATAAAATGAGTAATTGTTGTATATTATCATGCAGGAAAACATGTTATCCCAAATTGGGGTTGTCGATGCTGCTGACCACACAAGAAAGGCACTGGACAGGTGATTTCTATTATGCCAGTTTCAATAAAATAAACAACAAGTGACTGTCCAATCTATTTGTGTTCAACATAATGTTTTTTTAAGAGCAGTTATTTTTTTGTATCGAAGGAACAACTCAGCAGGATGGACATTTATTTTTCTGTTGATGATTTAAAACAGGGATAACTTTGAACTGTACATTATGTGGAAACTGTAACTTAAATTATTCTGCCTCTCATGAAACAAATCAAAATTGTTGAATACTAAATTGCTTATAGGTTAATAAGAGCTTAAATTATACATTTAAAATTACGAAATAGCATAATCTTCTTGGTGTTTTAAAATAACTGATTAGGTCTTCCATGAGATAAATAAACAAATCTGTAGTGGAAAGGACTATAAAACAAAACATAATGATTTGGTTTATGTTTCAGATGCCTCCACAATAGACTGATGGCTCAGATGAATTTAACTGGAAAAAACAAGAAAATGGCATTTGAGGAAACATAGCTTTTACAGCACAATAATCGGTGAGATTGTCCTCACTTTTTAAATGTATAAGATAAAATTTATTGAATTTAGTTTTAAATTTCATTCACAGTAAGGTTGCTGATGTAAAATTGAAAAATCAATTGTAACTTACTAATAATAAACCTAATCAGAGTATGAAGGATAAGGTAACACTCATGGAAAGTATTTGAAGAGTGTCACATTTGCCAAAATTTTCCTGCATTTGTATCTTTCAAATTATTTTTTCAGGAAGCATTCTGACAGCCTTTACCGATGTGACGGAAACCAAAACAAGGGGTTATATGGCCTGTCACCTTAAGTATGCCCCAAGAAGGACCGGAGGAGGAGGCAGAGCGAAACAGGCGATTGTTGACATTAATATCTCTGAACATTCAGATTGAACATTGTTAAATATGGATCTGGGATGGAATTCATTATTACATATTGATGTGTGTGTGTAATGACAGTGTTACTGCATCAGTCTAGGCTTCTTCTTTTTTTAAAAGACGTGTTCATTTATACAAAAATTTTGTTCAAACATTTCGTCGCCTTAACTCCACTTTTTGTGAAAATTGCATGTTTGGTATCATTTTTGTCGTCTTGAAGAGCTCTATCTGCTGACGTCATTGTAACAATCATTGTGGAATTAACCCACAGAGATATATATACACCTCCATATTGTTGTAAGTCTGGTATGGTACATAAATTGACTGAAATGTGCATTTCTGGTCGACACATTTTTAGCTCATAACCCAAACCA
>JASFXZ010000019.1:14845158-15006163 GCA_032209605.1 Mactromeris polynyma | reverse complement strand
GAGGCCGAGGGCAACAGGTCAGATTGTCATCCCTGACACCAAGGGACAACAGTTTTGACAGTGTTACCCAAATAACCATGAAATAATGTTTTATTACCTGATCAAAAGTTTATTTAAACAAAAAAGGAAATAACTGTTTTATTACCTGATTTTTTTTTTATTTGAACAGTGTTAAAAACATTTTGTATGAAATACATGGAAACTATATTTCAACGGACGTCCAATAAAGCATAGGAATTATATTGACGTAAAAATGACGTTGACGTCATTTCCTCGGATTGTAAAGATGGTGGACGTTACCAAACAAAGACAATGTGGACGCTGTAGTATGTGTTTGTTTTCCATTTTGTGGTAACATTTCATCAGAAAATGTTTAGAATTAAAACCTTTTAAATTCAACACAATATAGGCCTACCGAACGTAAATGATATGCGGTCTAAAAATAAAATTTGGAAAAACCAATGACTTCATAGCGCCAGAGGGAAATAGTTCATACTGTTGACTGGGACATAGTTCAATACAAGACAAATTGATAGCTCTCATGTAAAACACCAAAAAATAACAGATTTGTATTTATATAAGGAATCATGTAATAAAAGTTATTATTGTTATACCTTAAGTCTGGGTAAATCTGTTGCTTCCTTCCATGATTTATCGTCCCGGACTTTGGTAACACGGGGAAATCTTATTGAGATTCCGTCAGCTGTATGCACCTACAATAATAAATGGACTGATAAAATCAGCAACAAAACAGAGAATACTTACAGCAATTACTTTTGTGTACTTTGACATTTTCCACTGTTTTTTTACACTTTTTCAGTTACGACCTAACAGGTGTTGCTGGGTTACCAACCAGTTCTGAACAGTTCTTCCACTAGGATCTGACAACTCCCCAACATGATTCAGAGGTGAAGGACAATGACAGTGGATGTTTTACCAGTATTGTCATCAAATTGTCACATATAACATACACTTAATCCGGGGTATAATTCTATGTCCTTCAGGTAACCGTCGGATACTCTACCAACTGATCTAACCTACATTGTACCTGTCACTGGGGCACACAATACTCCTTATGGAAGACAAACTAGTTTTGAAAAGGAACTCGGCTAACATTCATATCCAACAGATCTACTGAAAACAAAAGTCCCTGCATTAATTACTGATATTAGAGTCAAAGTGCTACAGCAGCAATAAGGTATATGATGAACTTTCAATTTTACCTCGGCTTTACTGAACTCAGCTCCGGATATTTCCCATATAGGTGATTGTTTCGGATCCACACATACGAAATCAGGTATGATATTCTTCTTAACATCCAACCAGTCTGGTACCTTCGCTTACATTTTTACTAATTTTCACCATTTTCAGTTCTTTCTGAAGTTTCTCCAGCGTGGAATCATCAAATCCACTTCCACATTTAGTTACCGCACACCATTTATCATTGTCTGGATCGTACGTTCCCATCAAAAATACTGACATCACCTGGTTATAAATAATGATTATATATTGGGCCTAAATAAAAATAAGTTTCTTTGCCGTTTACCTGCCGACCCGAGATTTGGCCGCCAACTTAAACAAATTTATTGCAGAATTCGGATCAAGATTTTCTTTATTTTGGTATGGCGATGCAGTGTCTTTTCTTGATTTAATATTTGCACTACTTTTGGGTTAAATCATATAAAGAGGTCAAAACACTTAAATTCTGCAATACAACTATGTGTTAAAATTTCCACAATAAAATAAAATATTTTTCCTACCTTCCCATACCCGCCTCTAAAATCTTGGGTCGGTAAACAATACTTTTTTAATTTTAGTCTTGCTTGTACAAATAAACCTAATCCTGACCTTTGCATGAACATATGACACAACTATTATGTAGAATATATCAGTGTCTGCAAGTGAATCATGTATTATTGGTGTCTAGTATCTTTGCACATAACAGTTAAAATGTGTTCCGAACAGGCAGTCATTTCAATCAGACACTATGTTCATATGCATTAATCTCTGTTATAATTTCCTCTAGAATTTGATATACATACATTCACTTTTATCACTATTATAAATCGCAAAATAACACCAACCACAGTACATCACATCAAGACGGTCAGTTTTTGGCGGCTTTAAATACTCACTTTAAAGTTAGCTTTACAGAAATAAATTTGCCTTAGAGCTCATTACACATCACATGAATTAAAGAAATATGCTCATTTTTGGCCACAGCCTTAGTATTGTGCTGCATTTCATGTGCTATGCATTTAACCAAATTTCCCAGAAGTGTAATTTACTACACAACAAGTAGTACTTCAACTGCATCTTTTAATCATTTGTTTACCTAAACAACATGACAAATATATTTAAAACATCAAAGAATACTTGTACTTGTACTAAAACGTTTTTTAGCAAGCAGGGATTTTAACAAGTTTTATCCATGTGTGACGTAGCTGGTAAAACAAGATATTTTAAGTCGGTATTACATTGCAATTGTGTTGATTAAAGGGGTTAAAGCCAATGTGAAAACAATACTGGATGAAGTCAGGTCAAATATTTTATGTTCAGATGGGCAAGATTCAAGTGAATTTTGAAACAAAGACTTGTGCACAAGATGTAATATTTGTCTACCTTTATTTCCAGTACCAAAGAATGCTCCGACTACAACAAGATCTGCAGAATTAGCCATCTGTCCTCCATTTAGATAATCTTTCTTCACTTTCAACCAATGTCTCTTTCCTGGTTCGTAGATACTCTGAAAATACAATTAACTGGAAATGACTAACAGGTATTGATTATTTCAAAATCATTTTCAATTACACTGCCATCCAAAAGTTTTTTCACATTGGAACATTTTGAATTTCGTTACTTTTTCTTACAGAATTTCAAATAAAACATGTATTACCATAAAGTAAAATTATTCATCCAACTTCTGTGATGGAAAGTTAAGAATTAACAATTCGCACATCTTGGCAGTAGCATCAATCAGCCTGCATCCGAAACCAATGTATGTGTGTAACTGATTGATCTGACACAGATAATAAGATAATTTGTTTCAGTACAAATTTATAAATACTTATACAGAAAATTATTGCTGTGTTAAAAAGCATTTTCGATTTATTACATGTGAAACAAATATGAAAATACATTAATTGTAATGGGAAATTGTCAAAGTGTGAAGGAACCTTTGGAAGGCAGGGTATATGCTACCGTCAATTCATATTGAGAGTTACTTGGTTTTCTATAAGTTCTGAGTGCCAAGGTAAGACTTCTATTTCACCCATCGTTTGTTTTCGTGTTTCCATTTTGTCTCAGTAACTGATTACACGTATGTTTATATGTTCATGTCTCCTTGTGCTGTGGGGATGGTTCATGTCTCCTTGTGCTGTGGGGATGGTTCATGTCTCCTTGTGCTGTGGGGATGGTTCATGTCTCCTTGTGCTGTGGGGATGGTTCATGTCTCCTTGTGCTGTGGGGATGGTTCACATCTCCTTGTGCTGTGGGGATGGTTCATGTCTCCTTGTGCTGTGGGGATGGTTCACATCTCCTTGTGCTGCGGGGATGGTTCATGTCTCCTTGTGCTGTGGGGATGGTTCATGTCTCCTTGTGCTGCGGGGATGGTTCATGTCTCCTTGTGCTGTGGGGATGGTTCATGTCTCCTTGTGCTGTGGGGATGGTTCATGTCTCCTTGTGCTGTGGGGATGGTTCATGTCTCCTTGTGCTGCGGGGATGGTTCATGTCTCCTTGTGCTGTGGGGATGGTTCATGTCTCCTTGTGCTGTGGGGATGGTTCATGTCTCCTTGTGCTGTGGGGATGGTTCATGTCTCCTTGTGCTGCGGGGATGGTTCATGTCTCCTTGTGCTGTGGGGATGGTTCATGTCTCCTTGTGCTGTGGGGATGGTTCATGTCTCCTTGTGCTGTGGGGATGGTTCATGTCTCCTTGTGCTGTGGGGATGGTTCATGTCTCCTTGTGCTGTGGGGATGGTTCATGTCTCCTTGTGCTGTGGGGATGGTTCATGTCTCCTTGTGCTGTGGGGATGGTTCATGTCTCCTTGTGCTGTGGGGATGGTTCATGTCTCCTTGTGCTGTGGGGATGGTTCATGTCTCCTTGTGCTGTGGGGATGGTTCATGTCTCCTTGTGCTGTGGGGATGGTTCATGTCTCCTTGTGCTGTGGGGATGGTTCATGTCTCCTTGTGCTGCGGGGATGGTTCACATCTCCTTGTGCTGTGGGGATTGTTCACATCTCCTTGTGCTGTGGGGATGGTTCACATCTCCTTGTGCTGTGGGGATGGTTCACATCTCCTTGTGCTGTGGGGATGGTTCAAGTCTCCTTGTGCTGTGGGGATGGTTCACATCTCCTTGTGCTGTGGGGATGGTTCACATCTCCTTGTGCTGTGGGGATGGTTCATGTCTCCTTGTGCTGCGGGGATGGTTCATGTCTCCTTGTGCTGTGGGGATGGTTCATGTCTCCTTGTGCTGTGGGGATGGTTCATGTCTCCTTGTGCTGCGGGGATGGTTCATGTCTCCTTGTGCTGTGGGGATGGTTCATGTCTCCTGGTGCTGTGGGGATGGTTCATGTCTCCTTGTGCTGTGGGGATGGTTCATGTCTCCTTGTGCTGTGGGGATGGTTCACATCTCCTTGTGCTGTGGGGATGGTTCACATCTCCTTGTGCTGTGGGGATGGTTCATGTCTCCTTGTGCTGCGGGGATGGTTCATGTCTCCTTGTGCTGTGGGGATGGTTCACATCTCCTTGTGCTGTGGGGATGGTTCACATCTCCTTGTGCTGTGGGGATGGTTCATGTCTCCTTGTGCTGTGGGGATGGTTCACGTCTCCTTGTGCTGTGGGGATGGTTCATGTCTCCTTGTGCTGTGGGGATGGTTCACGTCTCCTTGTGCTGTGGGGATGGTTCACGTCTCCTTGTGCTGTTGGGATGGTTCATGTCTCCTTGTGCTGTGGGGATGGTTCACATCTCCTTGTGCTGTGGGGATGGTTCATGTCTCCTTGTGCTGTGGGGATGGTTCATGTCTCCTTGTGCTGTGGGGATGGTTCATGTCTCCTTGTGCTGTGGGGATGGTTCATGTCTCCTTGTGCTGTGGGGATGGTTCACATCTCCTTGTGCTGTGGGGATGGTTCACGTCTCCTTGTGCTGTGGGGATGGTTCATGTCTCCTTGTGCTGTGGGGATGGTTCATGTCTCCTTGTGCTGTGGGGATGGTTCATGTCTCCTTGTGCTGTGGGGATGGTTCATGTCTCCTTGTGCTGTGGGGATGGTTCATGTCTCCTTGTGCTGTGGGGATGGTTCATGTCTCCTTGTGCTGTGGGGGGATGTGCACTTGGTTTGAGGCATTTCTTGCTTTATTTCCATATTCATTTTTATATGTCTATTCAACAATAAGAATTAAGTCAGACCTCATTCATTCAAATTCATCAGGTCCGAAATTTTATTTCACATAATTCATGGTTTTGAATAGCCCATTTCAAGTTGACATGCCTATAGATAGATAGATTGATTTCAGCATAAGATACATATATACGAGGGGTGTCCCTCTAAATCGTAGACTTTAGTTATTTCTAAAAAACTAATGAACTAAGTTTTTGACAAATTTCTCCTACGTTTAATTCATCTTCTTGTGCAAATGCACACGAAATTACAATACAAAATAACAAAAAATAAAAATTCTACAAAACATTTAATAATACCATGTACACAGGAGCGGCGCAAGCGTCATAAATGCGGCGGTAAACGTCATAATAATTTCACATACTACTCCTTCTCAAAGTATACACCCTGATGTGCAATACACTTATGGTGTCGTCGTACCCAATTCTCGTAATCGTTCATGAACCAGTCACGGTCCAATGTGAGGTTGAATTTTTGTATCACATGGCTAATCTCAGTTCTATCATAAATTGTGTTCCTCGTAAATACGTCTTCAACTTAGGAAAATATGCGAACAGTCGATGACGTACTGCACGGATTTCATATTTCTGCAATCCTTGTACTTCGGCCGCCCACGAGGTGAATTCTCTGTGTTAACGTCGCTAAATTTACCATGCCATTTATACACTAGTGCTCTGGAAACATTATTGTAACGTTCTGTGGATTTCATCTGGCGAAATGTGTTGATAGGCGTCATTCCTGATTGTACACAGAATTCAATAGCTGTTCTGCGCGCCGCTTCTTCGTCTGCCGTCGCCATTTTCTGCTTTACACAAGTTGTGATGATGTAATATTATCGTGCGTATCGTTGTTAAGAATAACGTCAATTGTTTGAAATTCAACGTGATGACGTCAAAATAATGTCGTCTTCATATGATATGACGTTTTCCCGGGAAAATTGACTCACACGTCTGCTATGAACACTTAAATCAACACACAAGGATTTTCATACATCTGGTTTTTAGACTGCGCCGGTAAGGTATACTAGTATATTGAAAACAATGTATGAAGACTTAATAAAACAATACCAGTTCAGTTTTTCTTCATTTTCTTATTTGTTATATATTGATTAAATAACAGTGGGCCTAAAATAGATCCTTGAGGAACACCACATGTAATATTGGAAGATGATGAAAAAATACCGTCAACACCCACAAGCTGTTGTCTATTTGATAAATATGATGTAAACCATCTGATAATATCGTGATCAAAGCCTAATGCTTCCATTTTCATGAGAAGAATGGAGTGGTCAACAGTATCAAATGCTTTTTGGAGATCGAGAAGAACCATGCCCACAAAATTACCCTTATCCATTTGAAACCTTATAAAATCAGTAAGGTGTATAAGACAGGTATCTGTTGAATAACCACTTCTGAAACCACAACCTTTTCAAATATCTTGGAAACAATACTAAGTATGGAAACAGGCCTATAATTTCCAACTTCAGTTTTATCACTCTTCTTGTAAAGGGGGATAACTCTTGCCGATTTCAAATCATCGGGAACAACACCTTGAATTAAAGATAAATTTATTATATGTGTAAGAGGGCACGCAATTATAGTAGCACTGTCCCTAACAAACCGGGAGGGAATACCATCTAAACCAGTAGCTTTATTTACACTTAAATTATTCAAATATTTCAAGACTCTATTCTCAGATATGAGAGAAAAAGAATAACAATTTGGTAAGACACCCTTAGCACTGTAAAAGGCAGATACAAAACTCTGTCCAAATTTATGAAAAGGTAATGGTATTTTCTCCACAAGTTTAGAGGCCACAGTGGTATAAAACATATTAAATTTTTCTGCTACATTCAACTTGTCAAAACAAATGTCACCATTTATTTTAAGACCAATATTATTATTACATGATGAAGTTTTGCCTTTCTATGAAGATACATCGGGACCTGATACGTTCTTCAGGTGATACCAAGTATTCCGAAGGTTGTCGTATAAACGAGATGTGATTGTATTTCCATGAGCACAGAGACTTCTAACTTACAAATACACATACCAGGGTTTCCCTTGGATTTTTCAGCTAGGGGTCCTTGGACCCAAGTGTTTGACAAATTGGGGGTCTTAAGTAAATTTGTAGGGACCCAGATATGCAGTCTATATTTGACATAAGTTTATTTTAGGGGTCCCAGGGATGCACAGTAAGTAGAAAATGGGAGTTCCTAGAAAGAAAAGTGAGTCAGGAACTGAAGATTTCTGCGTCAGGGAAATCACTGACACACATAAATGGATATATTAGGACCTAACAATACACTGTATAATTTTATGTTAATATTATTGCCAGTCAAAAAGCACAAGAATTGCCGATTTGAGACGTTCAACTAGTAGAACTTTTGTGAATTTGATTTTCATTTGATAGTGAAGTATTTGCTACAAATGAAAAAATAAGCTGATTGATTTTCTTGTGACATTCTTGAAATCCCGAACATTTCCACTGTGAACTTTACATAACAAAGATTAAGTTGTAACAGGGAACGGCACATACACAAGACTGCCTCCCCACACAGATCTCTACCATACATTAGGGATTAAGGAGGGGTGAGGTTAAACACATCTGGGGTATACAGTACTTACATTGACATCTTTGAGGACCAGCCCCTCAAGCCCTTTCTGAAAAACTCGAGTCATCATATCCGTCAGATCATCTTCTTCCTAAATAATTGTTTTTAAAAGTTCACAGATAAAATAAAATGACCAGAAACTAAATACATTGGATATTAACCATATCTACAGAATTACAAATTATTGTTCCTACTATTTATATATAATATTACACTAAAAGCTGTGCAACCATAACAGAGAAAAGCAATTTCCCAATCCAAATATTTTGTTGTTCATGATTAAGCACTATAACATGCTCAATCCAATTTTAATCTAAATCCAATTGTCTTTAAGCATGAGCCATTGAGTATAACATATTTGTTTGTTTGTTTAGAATTTTGAGCTGTTATTTCTATTGCCAGTAAGTTTTATTTGTATCTTAAGTATCAACATTATCAAAATCAATATATAAAGTCACAGTAGTAGAAATGATCTGATACAACAACTTCAGTCCCTCCACAACAGTGGATTTATTATATGCACTTTATTATATAAGTTAACGTGGTGATTTTGACAGGCAATATATAATACTTACTGTAATATGCTTCATCTCGGACAACAAAACTCGGTTTGGAATTTCAACCATCTCTTTCTGCAAGATTTTCCTTCTTTCCTTTAAAGGTCTGAAAAAATGAATAATTGTTATAAAATTTGCCCACTTATGAAAATCATTGAAAACCATTAATATGGAAGTTGGCAAGAGTGATAAATAAAGAAGAATAAATCCTCTTGCCCAACGTCCCGGAAATGTCTAATTGCTAATTCATGCTACTATCAGTTGAGTTGAAGTTAGTCTAGGACAAGTCTGTTTAAAAGGCCTGGACTGAATGCTATATAAATGAGCCCCACAAAATGAAACTAACAACACGTTATAGTAGTTAACTGTATGGTAATTAACACTGCAGGGTGTCTGTCCAGTTAGATTTTGGTGACATCTGTAATATTGAACCTGACCAATTTTCTTACTTTAAATGACCTTGTTAATTGGGTAATATTCTGAGAGTGGTTGACCCGGACTGTGCAAATTAAGTATAAAATTCCTCAACCCACTGCCAAGATTTACCCCTTTAAAGCTAATTAATGTTAGAGAATTAATGTTACAAGTAAACAAATGTACTTTATGCACAAGGTTATTATAAGCACATGGGGCTTAGTCAGGGGGATAAGTCAGGGTGATCAATCAGGGTGTTAAATCAGGGGGATAAAGGCACATCAAAAACACTAACATAAACAATATTTACCTGTCCATTATATTCTCACCATTGAGATGAAGACAATCAAAGACAAATAAACACACTTTGGCTTCTTTAAATTGTTCTTTCTAGAATGTAGATAAATAAGTTCAATTAATATATGAACAGCAAGTTATAAACAAGTTTTTTTAACATGCATCTTATACTGAAACCTATGAGTTGCGTGTAAAAAAATATTTGTATACGCACCAAACGCAACCGAAATCAACAATTTTGTGTTGCGTGTGGGTTGCGTGTGGGTTGCGTGTGGGTTACGAACTGAACTTATGATCTCCCAATATCGGCGTACGAGTTGCGTGCGAGTTGCATGTGAGTTGCGTGCTGAACTTACGAGTTACGTTTGAGTTGCATTCAAAACTTAAGTTGTGTTTGATCTGCTTGCTTGTTGCATGGAATTTGCGAATATCGGTCACGTGATAAAAACCTATAAAAGCGGAGCTGATTCAGTTGGAGGTCCACCAACAACTGACACGGATCTAGAAAAGGCCCACTATTTATACCATTTCTCAACACGCATATAGTACGCAACTAACACGCAACTCACACGCAACTAATAGGTTGGATATGCAGGGCATAGGTTGGGGATACGCTTGGAATAAGCACAATAAGTTGGGGTGCGCTACACACGCAACAGGATCGCAACAGGTACGCAACACATTCGCAACATGTACGGTACCAAAACCTGGCCAGATACCTCAAATATGGACCTGGGATCACCTGCGTTCATAACTTATGAGTTGCGTACCTGTTGTGATCGTGTTGCATGCGTAGCGTCCCTGTTGCGTCCCTGTAGCGTATAAATTGATCACAGGCATTCGCAAAGAACTATTGAACATGTTCAAAATTTCCAAACTTACTCTGCGGGTGTCTGCGATCAACTGCGTGCTTGTTGCGTACTTCAAACCTAAAAAGCCTATAAGTTGCATGTGAGTTGCTTTCGGAACTTATGACCACTATTTTTTATTCACAACCATACGCAACTGGTGATCGCTATGGTCTGAGGGCAACATTAATGATTATGTAAGGGAAGTAAATCTTGTATGCTTGAAAACATTGTAAGGGAGATAATTTGACTCTCTGATTGGAGGCTGGATTAGTGTGTTGCATGTCTTCTGCATTAAACAATTAAGAGAGATTTGACACATACACTTGAAACAGTTCATGCATCATTCAAATCAGATAGTTGAATAAAACCTAACAAGCAAATAATTTTTTAAATAACCAAAATGATTTTTTTGCTGCTTGTGCAAAGCCCTGCAATTCACTCCACTTGCCATTACAGATATAGGATGTCATACCTTATGTTTACCCAGGGTTCCAAATGGTAAAGGTATTCCTGTGTTTGTGTCTGTAAGTAAAACTTCAGCATCCAGAATTAGATCGTCACCAGACGGAAATGCTGTAGGAATGTAATCTTTGAAATGTGAAACCTGAAATACATGTATATATACATACCTCTCACTTACTATACATATTTACAATATTTACAATACAATTTACAGTTGCGAAGAAGACACAATTCATTCACATTAAGTTAAACATGTGTGTTGACCAAAATGTCATAATTCTGCATAACAATGTATATATTATAATGATTATGCAAATGATTACATGTATTATGTTAACATAATTAAATATTAAAGATTACATATGCATATATACACTGGATATGTTCATGTACATGCATCTACACACACATAGGTTGATTCCAACACATTTGCATCTAATACAGAATTTACAGAAATATCAAATGTTTACAAAAGTTACAGTAATGCAGATATAAAACAAAAAACCCAAGCTTGTTTCCTGTCGAAACAAAATACTGGAAACTGTTGGTAAAAAGTATTCATCTTGTTCTATATAAAATTAAGTCCTTCAGACAATAAGATCGTGTTTACTTTGAACTTATTGTTGTTGTTGCAGATTGTAATATATTGGTGACCAGATTTTACCTTATGTGGTAGTACAGGTTTCAAACTTTTACTGAAATACTGAAAATCTGAGCCTTTCTTGTGTAACTGCACTCTCTCTCCGTCATACTTTATTTCTGAATAGAAACCATTTGGACATTTTTTCATTGCATATTCTACAGATCTACACGCTTCAGCCTGAAATATAGGAATATAAGGTAGACTCAAACATATTCTACAGATCTACACACTTAAGCCTGAAATGTAGGAATATTAGGTAGACTCAAACATATTCTACAGATCTACACGCTTAAGCCTGAAATGTAGGAATATTAGGTAGACTTAAACACATTCTACAGATCTACACGCTTTAGCCTGAAATGTAGGAATATTAGGTAGACTTAAACATATTCTACAGATCTACACGCTTTAGCCTGAAATGTAGGAATATTAGGTAGACTTAAACATATTCTACAGATCTACACCCTTAAGCCTGAAATGTAGGAATATTAGGTAGACTTAAACATATTCTACAGATCTACACGCTTTAGCCTGAAATGTAGGAATATTAGGTAGACTTAAACATATTCTACAGATCTACACGCTTTAGCCTGAAATGTAGGAATATTAGGTAGACTTAAACATATTCTACAGATCTACACACTTAAGCCTGAAATGTAGGAATATTAGGTAGACTTAAACATATTCTACAGATCAACACGCTTTAGCCTGAAATGTAGGAATATTAGGTAGACTTAAACACATTCTACAGATCTACACGCTTCAGTCTGAAATGTAGGAATATTAGGTAGACTTAAACATATTCTACAGATCTACACGCTTAAGCCTGAAATGTAGTAATATTAGGTAGACTTAAACATATTCTACAGATCTACACGCTTCAGTCTGAAATGTAGGAATATTAGGCAGACTTAAACATATTCTACAGATCTACACGCTTAAGCCTGAAATGTAGGAATATTAGGTAGACTTAAACACATTCTACAGATCTACACGCTTCAGTCTGAAATGTAGGAATATTAGGTAGACTTAAACATATTCTACAGATCTACACGCTTAAGCCTGAAATGTAGGAATATTAGGTAGACTTAAACACATTCTACAGATCTACACGCTTTAGCCTGAAATGTAGGAATATTAGGTAGACTTAAACATATTCTACAGATCTACACACTTAAGCCTGAAATGTAGGAATATAAGGTAGACTTAAACACATTCTACAGATCTACACGCTTTAGCCTGAAATGTAGGAATATTAGGTAGACTCAAACATATTCTACAGATCTACACGCTTTAGCCTGAAATGTAGGAATATTAGGTAGACTCAAACACATTCTACAGATCTACACGCTTTAGCCTGAAATGTAGGAATATTAGGTAGACTTAAACATATTCTACAGATCTACACACTTAAGCCTGAAATGTAGGAATATTAGGTAGACTTAAACATATTCTACAGATCTACACACTTAAGCCTGAAATGTAGGAATATTAGGTAGACTTAAACATATTCTACAGATCTACACACTTAAGCCTGAAATGTAGGAATATTAGGTAGACTTAAACATATTCTACAGATCTACACGCTTCAGTCTGAAATGTAGGAATATTAGGTAGACTAAAACACATTCTACAGATCTACACGCTTTAGCCTGAAATGTAGGAATATTAGGTAGACTTAAACATATTCTACAGATCTACACGCTTTAGCCTGAAATGTAGGAATATTAGGTAGACTTAAACATATTCTACAGATCTACACGCTTAAGCCTGTAATGTAGGAATATTAGGTAGACTTAAACACATTCTACAGATCTACACGCTTCAGCCTGAAATGTAGGAATATTAGGTAGACTTAAACATATTCTACAGATCTACACACTTTAGCCTGAAATGTAGGAATATTAGGCAGACTTAAACATATTCTACAGATCTACACGCTTTAGCCTGAAATGTAGGAATATTAGGTAGACTTAAACATATTCTACAGATCTACATGCTTTAGCCTGAAATATAGGAATATTAGGTAGACTTAAACATATTCTACAGATCTACACGCTTTAGCCTGAAATGTAGGAATATTAGGTAGACTTAAACATATTCTACAGATCTACACGCTTTAGCCTGAAATGTAGGAATATTAGGTAGACTTAAACACATTCTACAGATCTACACGCTTTAGCCTGAAATGTAGGAATATTAGGTAGACTTAAACATATTCTACAGATCTACACGCTTAAGCCTGAAATGTAGGAATATTAGGTAGACTTAAACACATTCTACAGATCTACACGCTTCAGTCTGAAATGTAGGAATATTAGGTAGACTTAAACATATTCTACAGATCTACACGCTTTAGCCTGAAATGTAGGAATATTAGGTAGACTCAAACACATTCTACAGATCTACACGCTTTAGCCTGAAATGTAGGAATATTAGGTAGACTTAAACATATTCTACAGATCTACACACTTAAGCCTGAAATGTAGGAATATTAGGTAGACTTAAACATATTCTACAGATCTACACGCTTCAGCCTGAAATGTAGGAATATTAGGTAGACTTAAACACATTCTACAGATCTACACGCTTTAGCCTGAAATGTAGGAATATTAGGTAGACTTAAACATATTCTACAGATCTACATGCTTAAGCCTGAAATGTAGGAATATTAGGTAGACTTAAACATATTCTACAGATCTACACGCTTTAGCCTGAAATGTAGGAATATTAGGCAGACTTAAACATATTCTACAGATCTACACGCTTAAGCCTGAAATGTAGGAATATTAGGTAGACTTAAACACATTCTACAGATCTACACGCTTAAGCCTGTAATGTAGGAATATTAGGTAGACTTAAACACATTCTACAGATCTACACGCTTCAGCCTGAAATGTAGGAATATTAGGTAGACTTAAACATATTCTACAGATCTACACGCTTTAGCCTGAAATATAGGAATATTAGGTAGACTTAAACATATTCTACAGATCTACACACTTTAGCCTGAAATGTAGGAATATTAGGCAGACTTAAACATATTCTACAGATCTACATGCTTTAGCCTGAAATATAGGAATATTAGGTAGACTTAAACATATTCTACAGATCTACACGCTTTAGCCTGAAATGTAGGAATATTAGGCAGACTTAAACATATTCTACAGATCTACACACTTTAGCCTGAAATGTAGGAATATTAGGTAGACTTAAACATATTCTACAGATCTACACGCTTTAGTCTGAAATGTAGGAATATTAGGTAGACTTAAACATATTCTACAGATCTACACGCTTTAGTCTGAAATGTAGGAATATTAGGTAGACTTAAACATATTCTACAGATCTACACACTTTAGCCTGAAATGTAGGAATATTAGGCAGACTTAAACATATTCTACAGATCTACACACTTAAGCCTGAAATGTAGGAATATTAGGTAGACTTAAACATATTCTACAGATCTACACACTTTAGCCTGAAATGTAGGAATATTAGGTAGACTTAAACATATTCTACAGATCTACACGCTTTAGCCTGAAATATAGGAATATTAGGTAGACTTAAACATATTCTACAGATCTACACACTTTAGCCTGAAATGTAGGAATATTAGGTAGACTTAAACATATTCTACAGATCTACATGCTTTAGCCTGAAATGTAGGAATATTAGGTAGACTTAAACATATTCTACAGATCTACACGCTTTAGCCTGAAATGTAGGAATATTAGGTAGACTTAAACATATTCTACAGATCTACACGCTTTAGCCTGAAATGTAGGAATATTAGGCAGACTTAAACATATTCTACAGATCTACACGCTTTAGCCTGAAATGTAGGAATATTAGGTAGACTTAAACATATTCTACAGATCTACATGCTTCAGCCTGAAATGTAGGAATATTAGGTAGACTTAAACACATTCTACAGATCTACACGCTTAAGCCTGAAATGTAGGAATATAAGGTAGACTCAAACATATTCTACAGATCTACACGCTTTAGCCTGAAATGTAGGAATATTAGGTAGACTTAAACATATTCTACAGATCTACACGCTTCAGTCTGAAATGTAGGAATATTAGGCAGACTTAAACATATTCTACAGATCTACACGCTTAAGTCTGAAATGTAGGAATATTAGGCAGACTTAAACATATTCTACAGATCTACACGCTTTAGCCTGAAATGTAGGAATATTAGGCAGACTTAAACAATCAAACTGCCAGTATCACAGAATTTATCTTCACCAGACTATTAACTTGTTTTCTTCTTTGCATTTGATAACATTTTGCAATGTTTTACCAGTCAAGTCTTATAATTACCAGATAAGACAGACATACAAAAGACAGACAGATGTACTTGCACTTTATGAATACATAACTCCTTACACTATTTAACTCAGAATTATAGTAAGCCAGAGACAGCTAGTCTTACAGACACAATGAATACATAACTCCTTACACTATTTAACTTTCAGAATTATAGTAAGCCAGAGACAGCTAGTCTTACAGACACAATGAATACATAACTCCTTACACTATTTAACTTTCAGAATTATAGTAAGCCAGAGACAGCTAGTCTTACAGACACAATGAATACATAACTCCTTACACTATTTAACTTTCAGAATTATAGTAAGCCAGAGACAGCTAGTCTTACAGACACAATGAATACATAACTCCTTACACTATTTAACTTTCAGAATTATAGTAAGCCAGAGACAGCTAGTCTTACAGACACAATGAATACATAACTCCTTACACTATTTAACTTTCAGAATTATAGTAAGCCAGAGACAGCTAGTCTTACAGACACAATGAATACATAACTCCTTACACTATTTAACTTTCAGAATTATAGTAAGCCAGAGACAGCTAGTCTTACAGACACAATGAATACATAACTCCTTACACTATTTAACTTTCAGAATTATAGTAAGCCAGAGACAGCTAGTCTTACAGACACAATGAATACATAACTCCTTACACTATTTAACTTTCAGAATTATAGTAAGCCAGAGACAGCTAGTCTTACAGACACAATGAATACATAACTCCTTACACTATTTAACTCAGAATTATAGTAAGCCAGAGACAGCTAGTCTTACAGACACAATGAATACATAACTCCTTACACTATTTAACTCAGAATTATAGTAAGCCAGAGACAGCTAGTCTTACAGACACAATGAATACATAACTCCTTACACTATTTAACTTTCAGAATTATAGTAAGCCAGAGACAGCTAGTCTTACAGACACAATGAATACATAACTCCTTACACTATTTAACTTTCAGAATTATAGTAAGCCAGAGACAGCTAGTCTTACAGACACAATGAATACATAACTCCTTACACTATTTAACTTTCAGAATTATAGTAAGCCAGAGACAGCTAGTCTTGCAGACACAATGAATACATAACTCCTTACACTATTTAACTTTCAGAATTATAGTAAGCCAGAGACAGCTAGTCTTACAGACACAATGAATACATAACTCCTTACACTATTTAACTTTCAGAATTATAGTAAGCCAGAGACAGCTAGTCTTACAGACACAATGAATACATAACTCCTTACACTATTTAACTCAGAATTATAGTAAGCCAGAGACAGCTAGTTTTACAGACACAATGAATACATAACTCCTTACACTATTTAACTCAGAATTATAGTAAGTCAGAGACAGCTAGTCTTACAGCCACAATGAATACTTCCTTTCTGTGATGATTGAAAAACTACCCCCCAGGTTGTATACATTGTTTACATAAATTCAATCCACCTCACGAAACCGTTTAAGATCTCATTGAAAAGAGCAATGCTCTAAATGCTAAAAAGCACCCTTTCCATCCAAACTATTTCTATAAATAATATCAAAACCATCCCGGTGTAGGCGAAGGATATTCAGAAGGTGCTACTACAGGCTACATCATTACAAAGAAGGTTAAGTTTATAACCTTGTAATATGATACAACATAAATCTGTATACTGACCAACATAGGTAATACTGGGGTCATCAGTGACGCTCTAACTGACAATTTCTTGGACATTCCTGGTTTTCTGTCAACGTCTCTATTCCCCATGACTCTCTCTACTACATCACAGAGATCATGAGACGCTTGAAATGCTGCATAGGCATTGGGATCTAATGCTTGCAATCTATCAATGGAAAACAGATGATAACAGAACAATATGGTGAGACAGACGAAACAGGACTTGTTTATAAAATGTCCCCTGTGCAGTACTCAGGCAAGGTGAGGTTTTTGATGACTGGACGGAGTGTTCACACATTCTTTAGAGATGTGACAGTACTAGAAGTATATCATAAACAAAATTAATGGATTTCGGCTTATAATTTTGTTGTCTCCTCAAAACATGACTTTATTTCAAACTGCTGAGTATTAATTGATAGTATACACATTTTTATGATTAATTACTACGTATGAACAGTATTGATAGGGGGAAAGCAGATAACAGTAAAATACAATTAAATATGGTAAAAACAAGAATTATGTATCAGAATATATCCCTTTTGTTTACAATTGAGAGATAAATATGAATACTATGTATACTAACATATGTTTGGCTCCAGAATGGATCCTCAAGTTGTGTTTAATGAGACGTATCACCATATTCAGGTCATTGCCTGAACATCTGTAACATACAGGTACACACAGTAACATACAGGTATACACAGTAACATACAGGTATACACAGTAACATACAGGTATACACAGTAACATACAGGTATACACAGTAACATACAGGTATACACAGTAACATACAGGTATACACAGTAACATACAGGTATACACAGTAACATACAGGTACACACAGTAACATACAGGTACACACAGTAACATACAGGTACACACAGTAACATACAGGTACACACAGTAACATACAGTTACACACAGTAACATACAGGTACACACAGTAACATACTGGTATACACAGTAACATACAGGTAAACACAGTAACATACAGGTACACACAGTAACATACAGGTACACACAGTAACATACTGGTATACACAGTAACATACAGGTATACACAGTAACACACAGGTACACACAGTAACATACAGGTACACACAGTAACATACAGGTACACACAGTAACATACAGGTACACACAGTAACATACAGGTACACACAGTAACATACAGGTACACACAGTAACATACAGGTATACACAGTAACATACAGGTATACAAAGTAACATACAGGTACACACAGTAACATACAGGTATACAAAGTAACATACAGGTACACACAGTAACATACAGGTATACACAGTAACATACAGGTATACAAAGTAACATACAGGTACACACAGTAACATACAGGTATACACAGTAACATACAGGTATACAAAGTAACATACAGGTACACACAGTAACATACAGGTATACACAGTAACATACAGGTATACAAAGTAACATACAGGTATACACAGTAACATACAGGTACACACAGTAACATACAGGTACACACAGTAACATACTGGTATACACAGTAACATACAGGTACACACAGTAACATACTGGTATACACAGTAACATACAGGTACACACAGTAACATACAGGTACACACAGTAACATACAGGTACACACAGTAACATACAGGTACACACAGTAACATACAGGTACACACAGTAACATACAGGTACACACAGTAACATACAGGTACACACAGTAACATACAGGTACACACAGTAACATACAGGTACACACAGTAACTTACAGGTACACACAGTAACATACAGGTATACACAGTAACATACAGGTACACACAGTAACTTACAGGTACACACAGTAACATACAGGTACACACAGTAACATACAGGTATACAAACTAGTGTCTTTTGTAATACTGAGCACCACTGTACAATTTCCAACCTCTTCCTTAAATGATGTCATTTCCAGAAAACATCACATATGACGTCACCATGAACTGACAGTAAGTAAGATTTGCCCCATATGGCAATATGAAAACAAAGTGATCATATGGAGAAAATATTGTTCCCTGCTTGCAAAAAGTGACATCACATGTTGCGTTTTCTTAAAATGACGTCATTTACAGAAGAGGTTGGAAATCCCATAGCAGCGCTCGTATAGAAATTTAAGTATTTGATCAAGAAAATTGTAAAACAAAGATACGTACAAGCATTAAATAGGAATTGGCATTAAACAACAAAAATCTTACGATAGCAATCATTGAAAATAAATGGTAATGGTTTAAACCACAAATGTAGAAATAATGCCAGTTTATGCCATTCATTTTACATACAGTTTTAACTTCAAATTTTAAAGAAATCAAATCTCAGATGAGATGTACTGATTTTCCAATATCTTAGTCCAGACAGGCTGTGAACTCACATCTTTTCAAAAAGTGGGTTTAAAAGCTTTCTGCTAACAAAAGTCTGAAATTCATGTCCAAATTAGGACAGATAATACGGCTGCAATGTATTGCATCAATTCTATGGGTAGTATAAAGTCTAAAAGTTGTAATTCTCTGGCAAGAGATGTTTGGATTTGGTGTATAGAAAAGGACATTTGGTTATCCGCTTGTCACGTGCCTGGTATAGAGAATATTGCGGACAAAGGTTCGAGAAATTTCAATGACAATGTAGAATGGATGTTAAATCCTTCAATATTTTTACAATTAACAAGTTGTGTTTGGCATAGACCAACATTAGATTTGTTTGCATCCAGACTTAACAAGCAAATTGATCGATATGTGTCATGGCACCCAGATCCTGAAGCTTTGTATGTAAATGCTTTTTCTGTCAGCTGGGGAAATGAATTTATGTATTTATTTCCAACTTTCAGTTTGATGATGAGATGCCTGCAGAAGATACGTCAGGACGAAGCGTCCTGCATTCTGATCTGTCCCTTATGGACCACCCAGAACTGGTGGACTCCATTGATGAATCTATTGATAGATTATCCAGTTATTCTTCCAAAGGAAAATCTGTTGACATTGCCAGGAACAACCAAAATTCATGTTCTGAGCAAAAAGTTAATTCTGATTGCGTGCAAAGTATCCGGTCAGTGTTCAAAAAGCAAAAATTTTCAAAGCAGACTATTTCCATACTCTTGTGTTCCTGGAGATCAAGTACTCAGAAGCAATACAACAGTTCAATCAGAAAATGGATTTCATTCTGTAGTGAAAGGAAAATTGATACAATTCCATCATCTGTGAATATAGTTTTGGATTTTTTGACTGATTTATTTAATAAAGGTCTAGGTTATAGTGGATTGAATACTGCCAGAAGTGCACTTTCTTCCATTGGCATTGTAATAGATGGATTTTCTGCAGGGTCTCATCCTTTAGTTATTCGTTTTTGAAAGGGTGTATATAATTTACGACCATCTGTACCAAGGTACACAAATGTGTGGGATGTTTCCATTGTTTTAAGATATTTACAGAAGTTATCTCCTGTTAGGAGTTTGTGTTTAAAGAATTTATCTTTAAAATTAGCTATGTTAATAGCTTTGACATTAGCCTCGAGAACGCAGGCCATTCATTTATTGGACATAAGAAATATGAAGAAGCAAAAGGATGCTTATGTTTTGTTGTATAGTGATTTGTTGAAACATTCAAGGCCAGGCAAGGATTCTGCTGAGGCTGTTCTGAGGGTGTATCCTCCAGATAGGAGATTATGCGTCGTATTTACATTAAAAGAGTACCTCGATAGGACTGAAACTTTACGAAGTAATACAACAAAACTATTTATAAGTTATGTTAAACCATATAAGTGTGTCTCCAATGCAACTATTAGTAGGTGGCTGAGAACAGTTATGGCTGCTGCAGGAATAAACACTAATGATTTCAAAACACATAGTATAAGAGCAGCATCAGTGTCAAAAGCAAAAGTGAACAATGTACCTATTGATTATATCCTGTCTACAGCGGGTTGGTCCAACACCAGGACATTCAGTAAATTCTACAATAAACCACAGAGGGAAGCTAGTGAAGTTTTTTCCACAGCTGTTTTGAAGTTATAAGGTAGAATCTTTGGTTCAATTTACTTACTTGTGGGTTACTGCTCTTTAAAATGTGTGTCCTTCACAAAAGCTTTGAAGTCTCATTTGAGACCAGAAGTTATATATGATGTAATAAAATTGTAAAACTAAACGAGACTTACCTTGGTTAAGTTGAAGTTTGGTTTAGATTTTATGTAGTCATATAATAACTTGGAGGGATCAAATGCCCTCCCTAAACCCACCCATTTTATCATTTGATGAGTATTTGTGATTTTATTTAATGCTTCATATTTGAAGAAGCCTCTGTGTTATGATGTTTTGTTTTGTGAAGTCCACTGCGGCTTTCAAGACTGAGGAATTAGACACGGTTTATGCGCACGTATAGGACGCACATCTCATTTGATCCCTCCAAGTTATTATATGACTACATAAAATCTAAACCAAACTTCAACTTAACCAAGGTAAGTCTCGTTTAGTTTTACAATTATTTTTTCGGAGATTTTTTGTTAAAAGACCATTTCCCTTTTAACATGGATAACGTTTAATCAAGGTGAATATAACGCTCTATAGCTGGAATACTTGAAGACATCTAATAACTAGGCAGAAATATGAACCTAAAGAAAAATTCACACGAAAACAAATTACCAAAAAGAAGAAATTTTACCAAAAAGAAAAAAATGTTCTACGGTCGGGGCAAAAAAAAGGGTAAGTCAGGAAAGCTGAAGCAAACATATCTTATGACGCCTTACAATCACATTTATACACAGGATAAAACATAAGTTGGCACAATATCAGAGTTAAGAAATAAGTACCATTAGATGACCCAGGCTTTGGCTCTGACTTAATTGGTGTAGAGTTGTTTTCAGATTTCTGTTCCAACTTGACGGGTGTTGTAGTTACTGAAGGTTTTTTCTTAGCAGGAGTTTTCTTTTTGCCAGGAGAACCAGCTTTTGCTTGCAAATCTGTCAAGAAAACAAAAACTTTTCAACCAGTAGTGTAAATTTACTTGATTATTCGTACTAATTATGCTACATAATCCAAAACATTCACAATAATTTAATGATCAAAATAGCAATCAACTCCAGATAGTTCAGAGATATATATGCATAAACTAAGATCCATTAATTAGGCCACAAAGTGATCAATTCACAGATTCCATTAATTAGGCCACAAAGTGATCAATTCCCAGATTCCATTAATTAGGCCACAAAGTGATCAATTCACAGATTCCATTAATTAGGCCACAAAGTGATCAATTCACAGATTCCATTAATTAGGCCACAAAGTGATCAATTCCCAGATTCCATTAATTAGGCCACAAAGTGACTATTTCACAGATTCCATTAATTAGGCCACAAAGTGATCAATTCACAGATTCCATTAATTAGGCCACAAAGTGATCAATTCACAGATTCCATTAATTAGGCCACAAAGTGATCAATTCACAGATTCCATTAATTAGGTCACAAACGGATCAATTCACAGAAAAAATGTAGCACTACGGGTACAAATTCTACAATCTGGAAACAGACACATTGTTAACTTTTTAAGTTATAAACATGTGACAAGTAGTTATTAAGATTAGGTAAAAACCTTTGATAAGATTAAGAATTGTATCTTTGCCATCTTGATCTAAATCAGCAAAACCTTGGACATCATCCGGATCTTCTATCTTCTTTGTTGTTGCTCGAGCACGAACAAATGTCTCAAACATACATGCTGGATGAAACCATTGCTTCATATCACCTCCATCCTACAGATAATATAAGCCAGGAAGAATTCAGAAGAAACCAAACAGACAGAACAATCAGCCAATGCAGGGCTCTAGAAATCCAGTAGCCCGATGTCCCGGACAAGTCTAATTGCCGATTGGGGCTACCAACAGTTGAGTTGGATTTAGTCCAGAATGAGCCTGTCATGCATGCCTACTTAACAGTAAATCTGTACCCTATTATATACTTGTACAACTAGCTTCCATGTCGGACAAGTCAATATGAACACGTACACTAGTCAAGCCCTGCTGATCAAACCTCCATTTTGACTACCTACTCTATATCTGTTAATCAAATAAATAAGTTAACACTAATAAGTAAACACTAAAGCCTTTGATTTTGGATCATGAACGATAATAGCCATATCTTCTATTACACAAGTACATATTTTATACTTCGGGCTGATAACAATGCAAATTGCAATCATGACACACATTTTGCAAACATCACAAGTTTCATGTAGGCATTCATCACCTTTATAAAATACAATTAAGTTGAAAACGAACAATTCAATAGCAATTGTTTTCAAAATATTGATTCTAGCATGGACAGTTTATTCGGCCATTGACATAGCAGTAGTGCAGGGTCAGACAGCCATCTGGTTAGCTTGTTACAGTACCATAATAAACGTTTAAAACTGCTGTATAGCCATCTGAGAATGGAGAAAAAACACTGAAATGTCGCGTTTCAGATATTGTCAGTAATCGACTATTGGAAGTAGGGCCTATACCGAGTAGAAGCAGAATTATACAATCTTTATATAGGAGAGAGAGAATAAGTAGCTACAGGGAACATCACATACATAAGACAGTGCCTTCCCACACAGTCCTCCGGGAAAACAACAATCCATAGAACATATAGGCCTAGCATATATATATATTGACACATCATAGAGTTATAACAGATCGATATTGAATGGTCCATACCCCACATAAATTTGTACATTTTTGCAGATATTTATTTAACTATTAAATTGTCTGGCTGATGTTTTCTCGGCCGTCTATTTCCCATTTTCTCCCGAAATACAGAAAACATCTGTATTAAAACATACTCTATCTTAATAATTTACTTTCGAAAATATTATTATTATTATTAGCGAGTTAATTGTGTTCATGAATATGTTAATCGTTGTTTCTGCGTACAGTAAAACCTCAATAATAAGACGCTCCTTGGGACCCTTGACACCCGTCTTCTTATTGAGGTGGTCTTTATATTGAGGTTGAATAAAGAGCAAAAACAGTGAAAATGGACTTGAAAATTGGGTTCTTAATTTTGAGGTGGTCTTATTGTAGATGTGGTCTTAAATGAAGTTTTTCTGTATACCATCAGACGCATTTGTGACAATTCACAGTGAAGAGAGGATAGGAAGCAAATAGCACAGAAACATACGTACATGGAGAACAATGTAATTGTTGGGACATTATTTACATACATTTAAAGATGTATCTGGCTCATCTGAACCTATATTTTTTAATGGGCATCATCCAGTATTGTTGTTACATGTCTAAATCATCATTAAGAAGAACCATTAGTAGTAGTAAAGTAATCAACTCGCGGCCATTTTGTTGGTGGGTGTGGTGGGTGAGGTTTTTAGTCAATAATCGATACTATAAAGCCCTCTGGCTTATAGTAGATATCAAACAAAGAGCAGACCACCTGCGCTCATCACGCGAGATTTAAACCTTGTAGCTATGATCATTAAATTTCTGTTTTGTAACATGTGATTGTTTCTATTTATAAAACTTATAGAGTTTAAAATTTAAAAAAAAGATGGTCTCCTCCATATAAACGTGGTTGATTGACCAAGTCATTTTGTAAGAGATAGATATCGACATATTGTTGAAACCGCGCGGTTATTTTTAAACGACTTTAGTGTTTTGTTAAGTCATAGACCTATTCATTCTTTACTTACGAATGAAATCCAATCATGGCACAAGCACAGTTGCTTTTCACCGAAGATACCATGTCATATTTAAAACAACAAGGATTTGAAGATGTACAATGGCGTTCTACCTTGAAACAAATACATTGTCGTTTTGGTGATATGTTTCTCATAGTGAAAATAAAACGCAAACAATTTACGTACGTGTCTTTGAGAAAGCATACAAGTTCTGTACGTTTAGACTCCAATCAGTTTTCAGCTTTGTGCGATTTAAAGGAAAGCGTTCATTTACTAACGTCATTTCTAGAAGGTCATTGAAAGTAATCAGTTTATTTCCACATCATAATGGAGTTTACAGTTTTGCAATTTCATGCACCTGATTTAAAGTTTTATGAAAATAGACTCAATACTATGGAAGCGTCCAGGTGCCAAAGTGAAACATATTTTCCAGTATACTATCTCCTAATTGTACATAGCTTGATTTTTTTTGCAAAATTAAAGAATATATAATTTATGATTCTGGTAATATTAAAAATAACTGCATCCAGATTTTATATCATAAAACAAAGAGGATCCGTTTATAGAGCCCAAAATCTGCTTTTTCTTTATTGAAAGACGTCACTTTTTGTACATGTTAGGTTGTAAATTAATAATGTACACTAATTTGTGTGCATGCATTTATGCTTGTAATACGATATTTTGAATCGCACAAATATTTGCAGATAACATGAATTTATGTTTAATTATTAAAATTCAATCACGTATATTGATGTTGTTAATGTTTTCGCTCTTGTTGGCTTTTCCATTTTGACCACTTTGAAATGAACCTTCAGAGAATATGTGTCAGCGAAATCCTCGTTTTTTACGTCTGAACAGTACTTTATTTCGATATTATTCATTGAATAGTTAATTAATATACTAATATCAAATGGCAATTGTTTATTGTCTTCCAAACATGAGTAAACACTCTCGCGGATAGTAATTTATAAATCATTTTATTTGTTTATTTTCTATTACTATAATAATTACAATGATTTAAACTGATTTACAAATTCCACTGTTCTAAGATAATTAATGAATTATATTAGTTATGATATGTGTGGAAGATGAAGTATACATCACAACTATTTTAGAACCATTTGTCTTCACTTTCCTCTGAAAAAAAAATGCAAATTAAGCTCCTTATAAAGAAAATGCAAAACAAGAGTTGTGAGGTGGTCTTCTACTAGAAATTAAATGCATGACGCTTAGCAAGACATATTGCACAAAATGCACTTTAATGGCCGAGTTGGTTAAAAAAGGATTCATCCATATGTCGCATAGCGATAGTAATGTACGTGATATACCTGAATGAAAATCAAGTGACACTTTGTGTTATAGAAATAAAACTTCTATCACTATGCCAACAAACTAATTGATTTATCACGATTAGAACCAGTAGTATAGGCGTCTCTTTAACTGCAAACAAACGGGCGCCATTTTGTTGACCTAGTTACTATTTATAGTAACTCATTTGTATATAAGCGATATTGACTAAACGGCCCTAAGGTATATATACACTCATTTTAATATGGCTTCAACAACAGTTATATTGCACATGTTATAATGCACACAGAACGGTAGAGGGGCTAGTGTTGTTGACTATATAATAACAGACTTTAACACTTTTTCACCTATTGAATTTCGAGTCATTATCCTTTAATGAGATGTTTTGTTTTAACATCGTACATTCTAGTTTTGGTGATAATTTGGGATGACAGTAATAATATTCTATGAAACACTTCATGAGACAAACATACATGTATATTTTATTAAAATATCAGAGAATCTCACCTTATAGGAATCTGACAAAACTATCGAAGAGTTTTCAAAACTTGCGCATGATATATATCATTTCAATTAAATGAGGACAATGTTAAGACTAATACGACAACTAGTATATAAAATAAAGTAAAACGTTCATTATGTATCTATGTGATTTGTAAATGACAAAATCATATTTCTTTAAAACGAGTGCAATACCACTATTGAAAATCGAAGTTTATTTAAGAAAGTATAACTTTTTCCTCTCGAAAGACACAAAACACGGCAAAAGGGTAATGTATAACTTTAAAGAAAAACAATCAATTGCCAAGTTATGTAAATGTAACCCTCGAAAATTGTGTAAATACATTAATATGGGTACAGAAACAATTCAAATATTTCCTATCATGACATTAGAATGAATGATTTCGTAGAACAGTTTAGTAAACTTTCAGATATAAAGGTTGAGATGCACATGAACAAAGATCAGATGAAATTAGCATTAAATAATTACATCGTCCATTCACCATAACTGCAATAAGAAAATAATTACTTCGCTTCAGAGAAACATAATATGCAATTTCAAAAATAACCTTTTGGATTTTTTCATTGAAACTGGAGAATTTCTTCATATTAAGTCAACATTTTTAATCATATATTTGATAGCGGTGCATATTTATGATTCATGGTGCAAATGTGTAATTGTCCCTATCCGCAAAAAGGTTTAAATAACCAAAACCCAAATAAAAACCGAGACACTAATTAACGTAGTCTCGAAATTATTTTCTCTGACATTGCAAACCAGAATAAATAAATGATGTGAAGAGTACAATATATTTAATGACCACCAATTTGGTTTCAGAAATATCCGAAGTGCTGTCGATCGTGTATACGTTCTGCATTCTGTTGTTCAGAATATCTTATCCAAAATAATAGTTTTGCGTTTTTATTGATTATAAAAAACCGTACAATCAGACATTAGTTGTAAAGCCACATCAATGAGACTAGATATAATAACGTAAAAGCATGCGTCAAATATTGTAATAAAATAAGGTGAACCTCTTTCACCTTTAATGTGAATTAAACTCTATATGTCGTGCACACCCTGTCCTTCCACTCTATATGTCGTGCACACCCTGTCCTTCCACTCTATATGTCGTGCACACCCTGTCCTTCCACTCTATATGTCGTGCACACCCTGTCCTTCCACTCTATATGTCGTGCATACCCTGTCCTTCCACTCTATATGTCGTGCACACCCTGTCCTTCCACTCTATATGTTGTGCACACCCTGTCCTTCCACTCTATATGTCATGCACACCCTGTCCTTCCACTCTATGTGTCGTGCACACCCTGTCCTTCCACTCTATATGTCGTGCACACCCTGTCCTTCCACTCTATATGTTGTGCACACCCTGTCCTTCCACTCTATATGCCGTGCACACCCTGTCCTTCCACTCTATATGCCGTGCACACCCTGTCCTTCCACTCTATATGTCGTGCACACCATGTCCTTCCACTCTATATGTCGTGCACACCCTGTCCTTCCACTCTATATGCCGTGCACACCATGTCCTTCCACTCTATATGTCGTGCACACCCTGTCCTTCCACTCTATGTGTCGTGCACACCCTGTCCTTCCACTCTATATGTCGTGCACACCCTGTCCTTCCACTCTATTTGACATGCACACCCTGTCCTTCCACTCTATATGTTGTGCATACCCTATCCACCCACTCTATATGTCGTGCACACCCTGTCCTTCCACTCTATATGTCGTGCACACCCTGTCCTTCCACTCTATATGTCGTGCACACCCTGTCCTTCCACTCTATATGTCGTGCACACCCTGTCATTCCACTCTATATGCCGTGCACATCCTGTCCACTCACAGCTTAAAGGAATAAAGAAGAGCTTGAAATGAAGCATTAAGTGTCATCCATTCAAAACGCGAAATGAGACATGATAATACATACAGCACATACAAGTCAACACACACTTGGGCAAAATGAACACAAGACACAAAAGATGAAAAAAATATGAGAACCAGTTTGGAACGGTCAGTAGCAAAAACTGTCTGGGTTTTATATCTGGTTGAACGATGCATTTACCCATGAACATCCTACCGTCTGCCACATAAGCACACAAAGTAAAGAAGAAAAGGCATGCTGGACAATTCATCAATATAATAGACAGCGAGCACAAGGTAGTACATAGATGTATAAAACAATATGTTATGTTTGGTAAATATTTAATATCAATTACTAAAGTATATAACAAGACAGAGCGAGCTTTAAAGTTTTGTAATAAGAGCAATTAGATCTAAACAACGAATGAATTTAACCTAACTCATACAGTGTCATATTACGTATATTAAGATAGTACGACACAACACAAACCAGTCAACAATGTTCTCAATCACTTATTAAAAGCCTGAGCAATTGAAGAGCATCCGGTATATGTCCGACACAGAGCAATTGAAGAGCATCCGGCATATGTCCGACACAGAGCAATTGAAGAGCATCCGGTATATGTCCGACACAGAGCAATTGAAGAGCATCCGGCATATGTCCGACACAGAGCAATTGAAGAGCATCCGGTATATGTCCGACACAGAGCAATTGAAGAGCATCCGGCATATGTCCGACACAGAGCAATTGAAGAGCATCCGGTATATGTCCGACACAGAGCAATTGAAGAGCATCCGGCATATGTCCGACACAGAGCAATTGAAGAGCATCCGGTATATGTCCGACACAGAGCAATTGAAGAGCATCCGGCATATGTCCGACACAGAGCAATTGAAGAGCATCTGGCATTTGTCCGACACAGAGCAATTGAAGAGCATCCGGCATATGTCCGACACAGAGCAATTGAAGAGCATCCGGCATATGTCCGACACAGAGCAATTGAAGAGCATCCGGCATATGTCCGACACAGAGCAATTGAAGAGCATCCGGCATATGTCCGACACATAGCAATTGAAGAGCATCCGGCATATGTCTGACACATAGCAATTGAAGAGCATCCGGCATATGTCCGACACAGAGCAATTGAAGAGCATCCGGTATATGTCCGACACATAGCAATTGAAGAGCATCCGGCATATGTCTGACACAGAGCAATTGAAGAGCATCCGGCATATGTCCGACACAGAGCAATTGAAGAGCATCCGGTATATGTCCGACACATAGCAATTGAAGAGCATCCGGCATATGTCCGACTCAGAGATATTGAAGAGCATCCGGTATATGTCCGACACAGAGATATTGAAGAGCATCCGGTATATGTCCAACACAGAGCAATTGAAGAGCATCCGGTATATGTCCGACACAGAGATATTGAAGAGCATCCGGTATATGTCCGACACATAGCAATTGAAGAGCATCCGGTATATGTCCGACTCAGAGATATTGAAGAGCATCCGGTATATGTCCGACACAGAGATATTGAAGAGCATCCGGTATATGTCCGACACAGAGCAATTGAAGAGCATCCGGTATATGTCCGACACAGAGATATTGAAGAGCATCCGGTATATGTCCGACACAGAGATATTGAAGAGCATCCGGCATATGTCCGACACAGAGCAATTGAGGAGCATCCGGTATATATATGTCCGACACAGAGCAATTGAAGAGCATCCGGTATATGTCCGACACAGAGCAATTGAAGAGCATCCGGCATATGTCCGACACAGAGCAATTGAAGAGCATCCGGTATATGTCCGACACAGAGATATTGAAGAGCATCTGGTATATGTCCGACACATAGCAATTGAAGAGCATCCGGTATATGTCCGACAAGATGGATTAACTACAAATATCAGACGCATTTCTTCTGTAATCGGTTTGAGAGTGATCACTATATTATAGACAGCTGCGTCGCGAAAGTAATTAGGTAATTGAATAAAAGAGCCGGAAAGTAGGCCGATTCACACAATCATTATTTCTAAAATTATCCATAGAACTTTTAATATTTTATAATGTTCTAGTTGATTAAATATATCTAAAAATGCACTAATATCAAACGTAATCGTAAAGCGTAAATTAAGGAAAACCTTTTCTCTCAAAATTTCATCGATTAAATATGTTTAATGACGTCATCACATAAACAAGTATCTGACTTTATTCAGCATACACGCGTTAAGTGAGTCCCTTACATCTCTCCGACTCGAATCGCTATCAAGTGTGTGGAATCTAGTGAATTTTGATTGATTTAGGACTGAGCTCTTCGAACAAAGTGTGACCGGGTGTCCTTCTCTATATCTATGTCTCCAAGGGAACTCGCAAGTTTGATTATATATAACTACAACGTCTCTTCATTAATTAACATAGTTTATTCAATCCTGATCAATCTTCTATCACGACTAATGTGAGAATTCTAATGAAACAACTTATCAACATGTATTCCATAACTTCCACACCTAACTTAATATTCCTAAACCTAACACTCAAAAACTTCCAACTTAAGACTCTCACCTTCAACCTCCGACTTCCACATTCAACCTCAGACTCCCCTCGAACCCCTAACTCTCTGTCTCAAACATCCCTCCACTTTCTAACCACACCCACATTCATTCAAGCCTCACTCTCACATCCAATCAAAGCTATGTATTTCAATTTCATTTACTGTCTATCTTAATTATAAAAGGATTATCAAAGATGGCTGGGACACTTACATTATATACATCAAAGGTCTCTCACACCTACTTGATATGCTTTGATGTTTACCTAACATTCACATGACAGACTGAATACTGTATGGATACATTATGCAAATGTGTTCTGACCATATGATTACTAATTCTTATCAGACCAGACTTAACTAATTACAATGTAGTATGCTTCCATGATATAGATAATTAACTGCATTAATCTTATTAATAAAGACTCTAAAATTCTATATTGCTAAAACTACTTATTTTCCAAGTTCATTAAAATAATAACATAATATTCATATTCATTTTCATCACTCTGTCATATATCCTCGCTCTCTCTCTAAAATTGCTCCGCAATTTTCACTACAAACATTGAATCAATTTAAAATATGTGTTACAAAACATAAATTCAAACATTCATCATATGCAATTTTACACTAAAAACATGAACACATGTCAGACAAAACATAAATTAAAAACTTTCATCATCAAACATATTTGTAAAATAATATTCATTATGGTTATACGACACAATGAAATAACAATACATGCAGATAGACATAATTATGCGCTAAACACAATTCAACGTTTTAAAACTTATTGTCACTTGAACTGTTTCTTCACAAAGCTGCCAAAATTTTCAGACACAAATTGTCATTAAAAGCAGTTCAGTTTCCTGAAATGTTTGTAAGTACAGCCACAGTTCCCGTTGTAAACTTAAAAAGTGCCAACATCTTTATATTTCAAATCATTAACAGAATGAACATAAACACACTCAAATGTGTATACATATATTTACAATCATAGCAACTAATACTACCTAGCAAGAACACATAACATTTAGGATATTCTTATAATATTGGAACCTTTTCCTTTCCTTACATACCCCTTCAATAACTCTATAATCATCTACAAATTTTCAGTTGAGAACACAGATATATCATAATTGCCAAAGTTTCACAAGACATACAATATCGTGTCCTCCTTACCTCACTTAACTCAATTGATCTTTTTAACTAACCACCTTTGGTCAACTCCCTTTTTAGACATGGACGATTTAATTTGTAGATACCTATGATTGCTCGAGTCCCACATGATGCTTATAACCAAGAAATCTTCTGTTGAAAATAAAAGAAAATTAGGGTTAAAATAAATTGCAAATGCCTGTACCTTCCCATCCCCCAAATAAGTCCAAAATGGTGCTAGCTTTAATTTAAATTTTTTTTTTTTTTTTTTTTACAACAACATTTCAATAAGTTAAACCTAATTTAATCATTTAACACATTGTTTCAGGCTATTGCCGTGGTAGGATACCTTCTGTTCTACTCAATATTAAAACAACTATACATGTGTTGCTAGTTACATATGGATATACACACGCCTATGCACATCAGTTTGTCATATGAAGCCAAATTGCCTATGAAATGTTATTTAAATTCCTATTTATACTTTCGGTCGCTTGCGGACCTTGCCAGAAAATGTACACTTTATATGGAATTCTTTCCTGACATCTTCAGGCAGTTCATCCCCATATTGCCAGATTGTTTTACCTTTGCCTTGTTCATCCTTATACCTAACCTTATATACTATACGGCCTTTGTGATGTGCCGCCTGTATAACTTTTTCAAAATCCCATACCTCTGCATTTATATCTTGATTATCAATAATTGGTTCTTCTTGAAGAGCTTGTTCTTGAACCGTAACATTTCCTTGCACCTGATCAGTCTGTTCAATATTTAACTGTACAACATCCTGACCCTCTAATTCTACTGGTGTACTAGTGGGTCTGAGATTATATAAGTTAAACCTAATTTAATCATTTAACACATTGTTTCAGGCTATTGCCGTGGTAGGATACCTTCTGTTCTACTCAATATTAAAACAACTATACATGTGTTGCTAGTTACATATGGATATACACACGCCTATGCACATCAGTTTGTCATATGAAGCCAAATTGCCTATGAAATGTTATTTAAATTCCTATTTATACTTTCGGTCGCTTGCGGACCTTGCCAGAAAATGTACACTTTATATGGAATTCTTTCCTGACATCTTCAGGCAGTTCATCCCCATATTGCCAGATTGTTTTACCTTTGCCTTGTTCATCCTTATACCTAACCTTATATACTATACGGCCTTTGTGATGTGCCGCCTGTATAACTTTTTCAAAATCCCATACCTCTGCATTTATATCTTGATTATCAATAATTGGTTCTTCTTGAAGAGCTTGTTCTTGAACCGTAACATTTCCTTGCACCTGATCAGTCTGTTCAATATTTAACTGTACAACATCCTGACCCTCTAATTCTACTGGTGTACTAGTGGGTCTGAGATTTGGATTGTAGTAGGGCTTTAACCTGTTGGCATGAACAATATTCTTAATGGCCAAATGAGTTTTTAAATCTCGGAGCCTATAGTTCACCTCTCCTATCTTTTCAGATATGTAAAATGGACCTTTCCATTTTTTTGTCAATTTTGGAGACAGGCCAGGTTCTGTTCTTGGATTGTATAGCCATACATTGTCATGAACCTGATAGTCCTTTGTCTTAGCATTTTTGTCATAATATTTCTTATATTTTTCCTGAGCCTTGGCTATATTCTCTTTAACTAATTCTCTACGTACAGTCTGATTCTCAATGATACGCCTTAAATGTACCTCATGTTTTGTACCTGCGGTTGCCGTTGGTATTAAAGCAGTGTCTAAAGGTAACCTACATTCTCTACCAAACATTATATAGTAAGGCGAGTATCCTGTTGAGTCTATACATGGACTAACCCTATAGCTAAGCATGATACTAAGTAACAGTTGAGCCCAATTTGTTTGCTTTTTGTTACAGAAAATTCTGAGTTTCTGCAAAATAACACTATTCATGCGTTCAGCCGTTGAATTGGTAGCTGGGTGATAACTGCTAGTGTTTATCTTACTGATTTTGAATATACTGCACAATTCTTTCATTAGATTTGAAACAAAGTTAGCACCTCTATCAGTCAGAGTCGATTCAGGACAACCATACCTACAAATGATCTCATCATAAAGCTTCCAAGCTACTTCTCTAGTTTCCATAGTAATCAGTGGAAAAGCTTCACTCCATTTAGAAAAAGAATCAACTACAAGAAGAATATACTTAAATCCTTCATCTGTTTTAGGGAGGGGACCTAGACTATATCAACATGAATTCTAGAAAGGATGTCACCTATTGGCAATGGGTGTAATAATGCTTTCTTTTGGTGAATGTACCTTTTTGCTTGTTGACAAGACTGACATGACTGACAGTAAATTCTGATGTCCTTGTACATGGACGGCCAAAAGAATTTCAGTCTGATAGCTTCATATGTTCTCTCAATTCCGTAATGACCACCACTCAACGCATCATGATAGGATTTTAATACACCATCCCTAAATTTATATGGTACAGCCAACTGCTTTTTAACATTTTCCCATCTATGACCTTTCGTTCTTGGATGATATAAATGATACAAGATACCATCATCTATTTCATAGAACTGTGCCTCAGCCACTAGTCTATTAGCATCATTTCTATCATCTGGCACCTTTCCTTTCTCCTTATAGTCAAACATAGGACCATAACTCTCATCACTCAACTGTGCTTCTCTCAATTTAACTCCCGTCAAGTCACACATCTCTAACATATGCTTACTCGGATCCAAACTTTCATATGCATCAATAGCACAAATCATTTCAGACAACTTATCAGTTTTAGACCTAGTTTCTAACGAGTTCACCTGCGGACATGCATTTTCTGTGTACTCTAGTTTATATTCTATCATTACTGGAGGCTTTGTTTGAACTAAACACATCTGATGGTCGATTATTAAATCATCAGCATCACTCTCATTCTCTTTTCCCAAATTGTCATGTTCATATTCTCTCCGAGACAAGGAATCTGCATTAGTATGTAGCTTTCCAGCCTTGTATACTATATCATACTGGTAACCTTGTAAGAACACAGCCCATCTACCTAACCTACCATTTGCTTTGTTATCTCTCAAGGTTCTTAAAGCTAAATGATCAGTTACTACAGTGAACTTTCTATTTGAGAGATATGTATGATAATGCCTTATCCCTTCAACCAAAGCTAAACCTTCAAGATCACTGATTCCCCAATTTCTTTCTGCTGGCCGCAAAGCTCTACCACCATAGGATACAACTCTCTCTCTATCCTTCTCATCCTTCTGTCCCAAAATGTAAGAAATTGCCTGCTGACTAGCATCTGTGTATAAAATGAACTCATTTTTAAAGTCAGGGAATGCAAGTATTGGTGCCATAGTTAAATTTTGTTTCAGCATGTCAAACGCTATCTCGCAGGACTCGCTCCACTCAAACACAGCATCCTTCCGCAGCAAATCATTCAGTGGCCTTGCAACCTTAGCAAAATCTTTTATGAAACGCCTATAATAATTGGCTAGTCCCAGAAATGCTCTTACGTTTGTCTGATTTTTCGGACAGGGGTACTCTGTTACAGCTGACACTTTCTCACTGTCTACTGACAAACCGTTTTCACTAAATATGTGCCCTAAGAATTTTACTTCTTTTGCAGCAAACATACATTTACTCGGTTTTAGACGCAAGTTTGCACTACGAAATCTTTCAAAAACTTCTGACAAATGCTGCAAATGCTCATTGAAAGATTTACTAAAGATCAGACAGTCATCAATGTATACAAGAGCGAACTTATAGTTAATACCCCGCAAAACCTCATTCATTACCATGCTGAAAGCTGAGCTACTGTTCATTAAACCAAAGGGAAGTCTATTGAATTGGTATATGCCTTGATGAGTCACAAATCCTGTACGGTCTTTGGTTTCAGGGTCTAACGAAATTTGAAAAAAACCTTGAGCCATATCAAGTACTGAATAAATGCTTGATTTTGATTGCCCTAGTGAGTCAATAACATCTTGAAAATGTGTAATTGGAAAATTCATAGGCCTCGTAACCTTATTAACTCCCCTGAAATCAATTGCAAATCTGTATTCACCACTTTTCTTTTTAACAAGAACTACTGGACTTTGCCACAAACTATTTGATGTGCTAATAATACCATGCTTTTCCAAGTCCTCTGTCTGACGCTCAATTTCCATTCTTTGTGCGGGACTTACCCTATACGGACGCCTTCTTACTGGTGCGGCATCACCGGTCTCAATTTTATGTGGGAAATAGTGAGTATGACCTAACTCATCAGTGTTAGTAGCAAACACATCACGATTTTTGCCAAGGAACACCATCAATTTGTGTTTTTGTTCCTCACTCAAATTTGAATTTGTCAAATCTATACCTATGGACTTAGCAATCTGAATATAATACTCATCATTTTTCAGGTGTTCATTCTCCATTCTAAAATCAGTTTCCTTTTTCTCTCTATCAACATTCTGACTTTCCTCATCCTCTCTCACTATACTACCACAGTCAAGCCTATCTATTCTTGCGAGAGGTTCATTTTGTTGTAGATGCACCCATGTGTCACTTGGATTCATGATTTGCATGCAGCTAGTTCCCTTATTAAATGTCGCTATTGCCCTTGCACCGATCACCTTATTTGTATTTGGTAATGTCCTAATAGGTTCAATGACAGACAGTGCATCTTCATTCTGACCTTTAACTTTAATTTTTGCAATCGTGACAGATTGAGGAGGAATGCTAATTTTGTTTACTAGTCGTGCTAATCTTGACTTATGAGGGGATGAGAACATTGTTGTGACAACAAGACCACCACGTATTTCAAGAACATCATTTCCAAAGTCTACCCATGCCTTATGTTCTTTCAAAAAGTCACGACCCAAAATTACAGATTGATTTAGTTTCTTGAATAAGTAAAAAGTTTGAGTTAATGCAAGCCTACTAATTGATATTGGTACTACAACCTTGCCCATGATTTCCATATCTGTCCCATCTACAGTTTGTGCATTTTTAATTTCAGACTCTTGAATTGGGTACTCATTATTTAAACCAGACCTTTTGTAGATATCATAAGTTAAACAAGATATTGAGGCACCGCTGTCTATCATCGCAGCTATTGAAACTTTGCCTAGCCTAACATCTATTAAATTCTTATCATCCCCTACTTTAAAACATTTACCTATTTTTGCCCTTACTTTTGACTTTTCCCCATTTTGCCCATCCCCCAAAACATGCGAGACAGGCGCGCGTCCCTATTGACTCGACTTAAGATTGTAATGCGTTCTTGCTATGTGTCCTAACTTTCCACATTTATAGCATTTGGCACCCTTAAGCCTACACTCAGAAGAACCGTGATTGTACTTACCACAGCACAAGCACTGATTTCTTCTATTGTCCTCTGTCCAGGGCTTTCCTCTCCAAAGTCCTCGCTGGTGATCTCTCCATTGTTCCTGATGATGTCCTTTTCCATACTGATGTGTCTTGGCTTGCCAATTGGAATTTGTACTGGTCAAATTTACGGCTGTTGGTCCATCCTTGTTTTCTTCCACAATTTGCGAAACCCTCAATAGCTCAGGCACAGAACATATTTCTTTCATTATAACCACTTGTCTAACATTACTGTCTAAACCATGCACTATTTTATCAAAAATGTCTGCATCATTCTTGTTTAAGTGTCTACCAAGCTGCAAGACTTCCTCTACATAACTAACAGTCGATTTTCCATTTTGTTTAATATCCACAAATTTGGCATACATTGACACACGAGAATCACTTTTGTCAAACCGTACAATGAATGACTCTTTCAGACGATCAAAATCTGCTTTAACATCATCTTCAATAGTAAGGTACCATGATTCAGCTTCTTTTGGAAGAGTCAGGCAAAACTGTAGACATTTCTGTTCTGCAGTCCATTTATTAATGTCAGCAATTTTTGTAAACTTTTCAATGAAAAAGAGTGGATTTTGATCGATTTCAAATTTTATGTTTGGAGTATCCATTTTAGGCATTTTGACACAAATTTAAGAAATGTAGCGTATTCTGTCAACAAATGTTTTGAAATTTGCTAGATTTAGTTAATCTATCTAATTTAGTTAATCCATTTGTAGTTATATATCAACACAATTACCCGGATTCTCCACCATTATGTGACCGGGTGTCCTTCTCTATATCTATGTCTCCAAGGGAACTCGCAAGTTTGATTATATATAACTACAACGTCTCTTCATTAATTAACATAGTTTATTCAATCCTGATCAATCTTCTATCACGACTAATGTGAGAATTCTAATGAAACAACTTATCAACATGTATTCCATAACTTCCACACCTAACTTAATATTCCTAAACCTAACACTCAAAAACTTCCAACTTAAGACTCTCACCTTCAACCTCCGACTTCCACATTCAACCTCAGACTCCCCTCGAACCCCTAACTCTCTGTCTCAAACATCCCTCCACTTTCTAACCACACCCACATTCATTCAAGCCTCACTCTCACATCCAATCAAAGCTATGTATTTCAATTTCATTTACTGTCTATCTTAATTATAAAAGGATTATCAAAGATGGCTGGGACACTTACATTATATACATCAAAGGTCTCTCACACCTACTTGATATGCTTTGATGTTTACCTAACATTCACATGACAGACTGAATACTGTATGGATACATTATGCAAATGTGTTCTGACCATATGATTACTAATTCTTATCAGACCAGACTTAACTAATTACAATGTAGTATGCTTCCATGATATAGATAATTAACTGCATTAATCTTATTAATAAAGACTCTAAAATTCTATATTGCTAAAACTACTTATTTTCCAAGTTCATTAAAATAATAACATAATATTCATATTCATTTTCATCACTCTGTCATAAAAGATAAATAAGTTCCTATGTACACTGATGATGTATTGATGTCGTCTGAAACACGAATCCACCATGATGTAGATTCACCATAATGTTATCCACCATGATGTAGATTCACCCTTATGTATATCCAGCATGATGTAGATTCACCATCATGTAGATCCACCGTGATGAAGATTCTCCAATTATATAGATGTAAATTCCCCATTATGTAGATCCATAATTGTGTAGATCGACCAGGATGTAAACCTTCCTTGATGTAGATCAAGTTGCAACATCACGTCAATACCATCATAGTACTGGTAGAACAGTTAAACAGAACAGCACATATACAATGTAATCTTTCCAGAGTGGCCGTCTTGTGTGCAATATCCACACTATAACACCATTATCAATGTTCCTGTTGTATATTGTACTATCAAATATAACCTCCCAACAGCAATAACCTCCTTAGAGTAATAACCACCCTTCAGCAATAACCTCTATACAGCAATAACCTCCTTAGAGTAATAACCACCCTTCAGCAATAACCTCTATACAGCAATAACCTCTCTAGAGTAATAACCTCCCTTCAGCAATAACATCTAGAGTAATAACCTCTTTACAGCAATAACCTCCTTAGAGTAATAACCACCCTTCAGCAATAACATCTAGAGCAATAACCTCTATACAGCAATAACCTCCTTAGAGTAATAACCAACCTTCAGCAATAACCTCTATACAGCAATAACCTCCTTAGAGTAATAACCACCCTTCAGCAATAACCTCTATACAGCAATAACCTCCTTAGAGTAATAACCACCCTTCAGCAATAACATCTAGAGCAATAACCTCTATACAGCAATAACCTCTCTAGAGTAATAACCTCCCTTCAGCAATAAAATCTAGAGTAATAACCTCTATACAGCAATAACCTCTCTAGAGTTATAACCTCCCTTCAGCAATAACCTCTAAACAGCAATAACCTCTCTAGAGTAATAACCACCCTTCAGCAATAACATCTAGAGCAATAACCTCTATACAGCAATAACCTCTCTAGAGTTATAACCTCCCTTCAGCAATAACATCTAGAGTAATAACCTCTATACAGCAATAACCTCTCTAGAGTAATAACCACCCTTCAGCAATAACATCTAGAGTAATAACCTCTATACAGCAATAACCTCTCTAGAGTTATAACCTCCCTTCAGCAATAACATCTAGAGCAATAACCTCTATACAGCAATAACCTCTCTAGAGTAATAACCTCCCTACAGCAATAACATCTAGAGTAATAACCTCTATACAGCAATAACCTCTCTAGAGTAATAACCTCTATACAGCAATAACCTCTCTAGAGTAATAACCTCTATACAGCAATAACCTCTCTAGAGTAATAACCTCTATACAGCAATAACCTCTCTAGAGTAATAACCTCCCTTCAGCAATAACATCTAGAGCAATAACCTCTCTACAAAAGCCAGAGTTCACATATGAACAAGGATGTTGTTCTGGAGAGGTTGCACGATAATATGTCTGGTGGATTTAATGACGACCTTTTTCTAGAATGAACTCTTTGGTTGGATATTGCGCACATAAATTTATAAATGTACAAAATAGAAGATGCTCTGAACATTTTTGTACCAATCTTAAAATTTTATAACTGTGAGAAAAAAATACAACAAAAAATGGTTCAACTATTTTATTGTATACAAATGTATATGTATAATGATTACGTTTTCTTTATTCACATATTATAGAACTAAAACACTGAACTGATTATACATGTAGACAAGATTATCAGCGTCATACAGAAATAATACATTAATAATCATAGGACTCAGACTAGAATGTGTGGAGTTAAAGGCCTTTCAGAAACGTTTTACATACATATTTTCATGGTAGAAAATGTCACATTAAACAGATTTGTCCTAAAATTTATCAGTGATAGCGACATTTCTTAAAAGAATGTGTGGAGTTAAAGGCCTTTATTCATAGCAATTTATGTCAAAATCAGTGAAATAAAAACTAGAGCTATCACTGAAGGTGATTAATACCCCCACAATACCGCTTTGTCAGACATATTTTTGATAAATTCAAAGATGGCCGCCAGTCAAGACAATGAAATTATCTATCACTATCTATCACTACAGGACCACAATCAGAATGTGCCGACAATATACACAACTAGGCTTGGTAGAAATAATTTATGGAAAACCATGTTATGTGACATGACGGAACAAGTGGTGATTCCCATATAGCCCCCATTGCATATTTTGAAGTGGGGTTATAATAAGAATTGTGTACATTTTAATATTTCGGAGGTGATATGAATACCACAGTATGGGAGTCAGGTCAAAATCAATAAAATAGAAAAAATGAACAGTAATATATAGCACTTTGTCACAAAGAAATATAATGATACATTCGACTAGAGTATGAACTAGTAACACCAATATATTTGATTTTAACTCCCAAGATCTGAACATTTTGCATTCAAATTCGAACAAATATAGCAACAAAGCGTATTAAATTGATACAATTTATATTCGCAATCAAGACATTTTGTTCCATTGTCCTTGACTGCAGTTTCACAGATTTAATCAAATAATCAAACTACCTGGATATAACATTATATTATGCCTTATTTCAATGGATTTTAAAAGAAATCCCGTTATTTTCACTGAAAGGCGAGTCTTCAACAACAAAAACAAACCATTTGCTAGTATCTGAATGTAATAAACCAAAAATGCTGCCAACAGAACAGTAAGAACTAATCAACAGTTCCTGTGAAATAAAAAACTGAACTTGTATAGAATTGCTCACAAAAAGCTGGGCAAAATGGAACTAAATCAATGCAAAATATATCAAACAATATGCTAGAAATAACAGTTATTTTCACAGAAAGATAAGTCGTTTACAACTAAAAACAAACCATTTGCTAGTAAGTGAAAGTAAGAGAAACTATTTTTAGTAACAGTGACCTTGACCTTGGCCCCACCAGCCCCAATATCGAACTTGACCTGTATCTTCTGATGTTACACCTGTGTACCAAAAAATTTTCAAATCTGTCTAGCCTTTCATGAGTTATCGTCCGGAAACCATGAAAACCAAGAGAAACTATTTTTAGTAACAGTGACCTTGACCCCACCAGCCCCAATATCGAACTTGACCTGTATCTTCTGATGTTACACCTGTGTACCAAAAATTTTTCAAATCTGTCTAGCCTTTCATGAGTTATCGTCCGGAAACCATGAAAACCAAGAGAAGCTATTTTTAGTAACAGTGACCTTGACCTTGGCCCCACCAGCCCCAATATCGAACTTGACCTGTATCTTCTGATGTTACACCTGTGTACCAAAAATTTTTCAAATCTGTCTAGCCTTTCATGAGTTATCGTCCGGAAACCATGAAAACCGACAGACCGACCGACCGACCGACCGACAGACCGACCGACCGACCGACAAGCTCACTCCTATATACCCCCTCAAACTTCGTTTGTGGGGGTATAATAATTTCACCAGCAAGAATGGGCCGTCATTCCTTACCAAATGCATGAATGTAAGAAAGTTTGTATTACAAACAATATGTAATGCAGCTTTCAATTTTGTGAAACAATGATTTCATAGCAACACAAATGTCAGCATACATTGTATAATTATAATAGAGTAGATATCCCGTGACTCATAATGAAGTTATAGCTGCGGAGTGTACAATTGTAATGAGATGTTATAGAATGGAGTTCTCTCAATGTGTTCCAATCTTTCATATACAACACACAAATATATTCCAGTAACTCATTTCATCACCTCTAGAACATTTACACATACATTTTAATGTACAAACATATCATTTATCAATCATTTCTATGTAAACAATCTTCTGTACAAATATATTATGAATTTTTTTACCTTGTTTCATGCAGTACAACAAACAATTCAATAAAGCTATCTTTGTGACAAATTTGAAAAAATCTCAAAAAAAAAATGTTTCCACTCAGTAATAGAACAGTTACGGCCATTTTAGTCCACGTAACATCTGCATATTTTGTCAAAGTTTGTCTATAAAATCATAATTTTCTAAAAAATGTTTACAGAAACAAAAGCAAACATTTACTGACAAAATCCTGTTTCAAAGTATAACCTTAAATAACCTTTATATGTGATGTTTACTGTAGGTATTGATGTAAGATACTCAGACATATAATCCACCGACTCCTCCTCTGACAGTTCTCTGTGAGTTTCTCCATCAACTGATGTAATATTACATGTATGTAACTCAACTTTTATCACATATTTATTGTTTACATAACTTCCAATGAAACAATGAAAACATTGACGACTCATTGTGACCCACAGCTTTATCTTCACTTGTGTTACATCAGGATGTAGTTGTAATAAAACATCATCAGGTAACTTCATGTGCCCCAGTGTTAGTGACTTGATATATGGAAGAGTTTTCACTGTATCAGCCAATGTTTTCATTGTATTGTAATCTAACATGTAAAATCCATCAATATAAAGATGTTCAAGTTGTGAATACTTAATACAGTTAAATACATCAATACAACAACTAACAATCCTCTTAGTTAATGGATACAATGTGATGTACTTTAAACTAGAATTGTTTACATGATTACATAAAATATTAACAACCTCCAGATATAATGAAGTGAGTTTTGTATGATGTGGAAGATTTAGAGTCAATATACAGTCACTATCATCATCCCTGGGGTGATTATCACAAGACACCCAGGACAATTTGATATTTTCAATGAGAACATTGTCAGACAGAAATTTCACCAGATTATGTAAACTGTCATGTTGCATTTTAACACCAGACAGAGACAATGATGTCAGATGTTGGAGACTTCTCACAGGTTGCATTTTAAATGACCAAAATAATGATCTAACGCGACGGTGCTTCCTCACAGGTAATTCTGGTATCAATGTAGGTGTCGGTTTACCATCACTACCTTCAATACAAACAGTGTGCAGAGTGGATTGATTCTGTAACATGCACTCAGTGAATTTTACATAATCACCAGACAACACATCACCAACATGTAAACATTGTAGATTTTGGATCTGATCAAACTCACCATAATATGTACCACTAACAGAATGTATTGATTTTACACAGGTTGTATTTAACAATAAAAGTTGTTTCAAAATGTCAACATTAGAATTGTTATCAAAAATGAAATCTTCAAGTTTTAGTACAATATTTGGAGCAGTACATCTACTGCATTCAATGAAACAATTGATCACAGTAGTTTGCAATAACTTTAATTGCTTCCTGTACGAATTAGTGTAGACTTCCTCATCGTTTACAACAGCATATTTCCTCCATAATTTTAAATGATCTGATAATAAAGAATACATATTTTCAAGTAAGAAATTCAGTTTTTGACCAGATAACCCTGCAAGGAACTGGAAGAAGTTTTGATATTGTAATACATCATCTAAGGTGTTCCAATTCTTAACAACACCATCAATCATGTTACATGCGTCAAATGATGAAAAATATAATGCACTAAAAAATTCAATATAGCTTTTGTGTACAAAGGATAATATTTGTTTTTTGTCTTCAAAACAACCAATAACTTTATTCTTGGATATGATGCCTATTTTACAGAGAAAATCCATCTCATCAGAGGTAAACAAATATGGCGGGGACATTAACTGTTTCTTGATAAATACAAGGGTTGATGCACACTCATCTTGTTTAAACAATGAGTTAAATGACAGTAAACATACTTTCTGCAATAATAAAACATGTTCATTGACATAATCAAGCTGTGAGAAACAGTTGGGAAGCTTCAGTTCTGATGGCGGTAATGAAAGCAATTCAACTTTCGTTTCTGCCCTTTTGAACAGCATTTCTAAAATTTTACCATACACAAATGCTTTAGAAACATTAGTCAGTTTTTGGTTAAACCACCATACCACAACCAGATGAGAAGATATCATTGGTATACATAATTGGTCATAAAGTTCACATCCCTTGATTTCTTTCAAGAATTGGTCAGCATTCTTGTTATCGTGATTTTTCTTATTCATATATTTCACCACTTCTACAACATAATGTTCAGATGACAATCCGTGAATTCCCGACATCTCAACTTGGTGGTCAATATCGTTCCCTGAAAGTCGAACATTTTCAAGTTTGTAAGGTCTGCACATAGTCAAACATACACATTTCTCCGATTCTATTCCTTTAGGTGTCTTACTGTCATGTTTACCACTTGTTTTAGGATTCCATTCATCATATCCATCTAACACAATAAGAGAATCATGTTGATTAAGAATCCTTTTAATCAATTTATACATATCTGTCCTTTCATCACCACATTCAGTGTAAAACAACTGGTCAACAATCATCATAATCATATCTCTCCTATCAGTAGCACCTAGAGACACATGAAATAAAAAGTCAAATTTCTCCAAAAACTTTATGTCCCTCTTTGTACTCTCATCATTCCCAGCATAATCACCCGACCTCGACTTGCTCCACAACAAACACATACGCCTACACAACGATGTTTTACCAACACCAGCATCACCAGTGATGTACACACGCTTGAATGTTTTATCGTCCTTGCAGAATATTTCTTCATAAGATGAAATTGTTTCTTGTTTGCCTTTTGTTTGGTCACTATCATATACTGTATGGTGCAGTGTTGGACTCTGGTAAATACTCATTAGATCTTCATTGTCGTCTTCAATGAATGGTGAGACTTGCAACAAACGACAATCACGCTGGTAGATGGTTATAAGCTTTTCTTGAATAACTGAAAATATAACACTATGTTTAAATACATAAATTCACTTAAAATGGATTAGCAAAAGAATTAATCTTTCCCTCATTACAAACCAATGTCATTTATGACATACCGGTATTCAATACATTTGCATTGCCCGAAACTGACAAGAGGGTCATGGTGGTACTTTATTGCTCATCCTAGTACCTTAGAAAATTTGATCCAGATGTTTTGCATAAATCAGACACAAAATGTGGCTGAAGGCAGTTAAAGCAAATTTTCTCTATGACAACATGACCTAGTTTCTAACTGGGCGTAACACTGTTTCAATTTTGACCAAGATTTTAAGACCACTAACATGCTTGTCAGGTTCGAAATGGATCAGATATGAAATATGGCGTATGGAATGTTTCAATACATTTCTATGATTTGATCTAATTACCTTGTTTTTTACCCTGAGGACCCAATTTCTACCCTTGCCAAAACCAAACAATAACATACCCTGTTACAATATTTCATATGTAAATCAGACAGAATGTGTGGTATGCAGGGTTAACAAAGTTTTAACACGTTTGTATTATTTGTTCAAGAAACCTAATTTGATTCCATGTTGTATAATCATATAACATTGTGGCAAACATTGTCATTGTCATTACTTCATAGGATTTATGTAGAAAATCAGGTCATTGTAATCTTCACAAGGTTATAAATAGATTTGTTTTAGTCTTGGTTTTAAAAGACCATCAATTAAGACTGTATTTGTCTAGAACAAACAAGAGGGTAATGGTGGACTTGAATCACTCTTCTTGAGTCGTCAGCAACTTTGTAATGTGGACTTCATTCAAAACTAGATTTCATTCATGTAGAAAATTATTCTGACTTTGTTGCTCTAGAGCAGTAATTATGACTGTATGATTTAACACAATTATTTAGAAAGATCATCCAAATATCAAATCCACCTCAGATTATAATAAAGCAAATATTCAGACCATTTTAAAACAACATTATATACCTTTTGTATCCTCAGTAGGAAAGCTTTTCAGTTTCTTCATGTCTTCTTGAACTGTTGCCAACCCTTGTTTAACTTCTTGTTGCACTGTTGACAACCCTTGTTGCACTTCTTGTTGCACTTGTTTCACTTCTTGTTGCACTGTTGCAACTCCCAGTTTGACAGCTTTTATCCGTTTCGTAACTCTACCATGACCATCTGCACACCTTTTCTCGCCTCGGTCTAATTTTGACATCACGTCTTGGTCCACTGAATCCCATGCGTTCATTGTCTTATCTAGCCGATCTTCTAACTCTTCATCGATAACCATTGCTCTAGCATTGTCAATTAATGCTGATAAACCAGTAATTCCACTGGTCTTATTAAGTCTAGTTAGGATCTGAAAATACAGTGCATGTGAAACACATCAGGTTAATATGCAATGTTAGGTAACATCACCTAGGTCATCATGTAAACTTTCTATACTGAAACCTTTATGATATTGTGTCAATCTGAATGACAGCTAATGCCCTTTCATCTTGACCATAGCCTTACCAAATGTGATGCAAAATATGTCTTCTTAATATTCTGGCTCTGTGCAAGATTGATGACAATATGTCATATGGATCTAAAGTTATTGAATGTAAACACTTGTTAAGTGACCAAAGCACAATCCACAGTGAGGGCTTTATAAAATGTTCCACATACCAAGTTTGATGATAATGTCACAATCAGAACAGGAGTTATTGATCACAAAATCCATGTTTACCACAGTCATCGGGGATGCTTGCCAGTGTTTTTTACAAAATCGTATAATATCAAACTTGTTCACATACTGATTTTAAAGGTTATTAGTGAAACTACAATATCCCAGTAGATAAAATCAATTTAACACATATTTACCCCACTTAATTCTTTCCATTTATCATCAAAGTCAGCCTCAGGTAAAACCACTGTATCTCTGTGCATGAGCTGAAATACAAAAATACAGGGATGTCAATGAATGGCCGATTTGGTATTATTTCTACATTCTACCTTCTTATTTAATAATAATGCATTTGCAATTCGAAGTTTCACTTTATGCTTATCAATTTTGTGTTTTAAACGGATCACTAGTTGTAAAAAACACCCGATTACTAATAATTTCAGGGCCTAAGTGTCATCACCAGAGTGTTACATTTCTCTTGCCCCCAAATATACAACGTGACACTACAATTAATACCTGTAGATATTATTGTCATTTAAGTTGTTGTCAATTTGTTTTTCAGAACTATTTAACAGCATGGCCAAGCAAATATCAGTAGAATCAATGAAATAAATTTATACAAGCAAGAGCCCATGTGAAAATGTTGCAGAGTTTCAACTGTATGCATAAAGGAACAAAACGCTGTCCCTGGCAACCATGTTTTTAGAAGCAACTTCATTATGTTTATCTTGGAAGATGTCTACCACACAATGTTACACATCAAATATCAAAGCTCTACACCAACAACTTATAGTTTTGGAAAAGAAGATTTATCATGTTTTACTTTAAAATCCATGTTTAGCTGTACACTTTTTGGAATCAAAAGCATGATATTTTCTCATTAAACAAGATGACAATGTGAAATGTTACCAGAAGATGTGTAATCAACCACACAATATACATATAAACATCTATACTGTAGAACCAATTAATAGTACATATTGTTTATTTTGTAAGTAGGAACTAGAATTGATATAAAAATAAACCTATTCCTGCCACAATGTATAGGAGATATTATTTAAAGAAAACGTTGATACACCATGGACAGCTATCAATCCTAATTGTTCACCATGTGAGCTACACAGAGTAAACTGTTAAACAGTGATGTTGATGTCAGATTAAAAAGCATAGTGATATGTGCTTGTATCTTGCTATGTTTTAAACATAATAGATTGGTCATTAATGTTTATGAAAATTTGTGATAATACATGAAATATGTATATATATTATTACATCTCCCAAATTCTAAAGGATGTTAAATTATTCATTATTCATCATATAACATTATTTCAGAACAATCCTGATACATACACAATTATCAAAATTCAAACGGTCCGACTATTAATCGAGGCATGAACTTACTATCAATCATAAAATACTTGTACATACATAATTCCTGCAACCTCGTAATCGGGTGATGTCAGCTTCCACAGACAAATCTCCTGGAGCTGGTGTATTCCACACAGGATCTCTACGATTACACAGACCACATACATTTCTGAGGAGTAGAGCAAGCAGTGTAATATCGAAGTTACTGGAAGTTGGTTTCATATCATCTGGTGGCAACAACTTCTTCTGTGCATCAGTTACTATATTCTTATTTCTGAGATACATAAGTTGTTTGTTCTGGGTTGGGTTTGCATTCAAGTATCGCATGAAGTCATTTCCCACTTTGTTGTTGAATAGCATCCTCAGAACTTCTGTACCCACTTTTATCAAGAGATACTGATATCGAAATACAAATACGTCTGGAAAGAAAAAAATACAATCTTTATTTTGTAAATCAACAAGGAAAACTTACGTACAGTTGCTATTTTAGGGGAGCCTTATTTCAATCAAATAATTTGGAATTCAGTCTTAAGATGTAAATTAGTTTCCAAATAAAATGTTCCATTGTGGTCCTATTATCTAAAATTATATCATGACTCAGTTTGCAAACAATATTACAGTTGGATTTATTAAAAGAGATATTAAGTTGTTACCAATATTGACCACAGGGGTATGATTTCAACTATCTTGGTAGAAGACTACTAGCCAATGATATATACCAAATATAAAAGCTCTCGGCCTTTGTTCTGGACATTAAACTTTTCAAAGGTATTCCCTATGTAATTAAAGCATCAATACACAGAAAATGTGTAAGACATTGAAATTCCTACCTTTAGGGCCCGGGTTCTGCTCGATCCCTGCCATAGCTAACAAAGTTCTTATAAAGATCGAAGCTCCTATCACATTCACCAATCCACTGAAATCACAAATGAATGGCATTGCTCCAGCACCTCGATTTGCCACTAACCCGACTCTACATCTGCCCATATTTGAATCTGAAAATAAATTTGAATGAAATCATTCTACAAGAGTTGTACATTCGTTCATTGTTCCCCATGTCCTAGCTTTGTATTTTGTTTGAAGGAAGTGGCTATGTCGTACGATTACGCTTGGGTTCTAGGATTATAGGGGTCACGTAATTGTGGATTATCAACACTGTCATTTACATTTGGTCTTTGTTATGTAAGCTCTACAGCTAACTTAAGTACAGAAGGAAGCCAGATTTCTGTTTTTAATATTTGACATTGAATTCTTTAGCCTCACGCAAAATTTTAAGATTCTATCTCGAATAGTTTTTGAACACCAGTGAGATAAGTGATCCAAAAATGGTCATTTTCAGACGTTATGCGGTTGCGCTTCAAAATTTACATTATTTTTACCTTAAAAATCTTCTAAACTGTAAGTGTAATGTTCTTTACATGTTTATAGATTATTTAATGACGATTAAATCGATTCCAACTTTACGAAAATCAGAGCTAATTAAGCAATTTAACATGCAGAATTGTAAAAGTGGTGCTTCGTTATACATTTTTCAATTTATTAAGTGTTGATCAATAATGGCCCTGAAAATAAAATTAATTGCATGATGTTTCCTTAAAAATGTATTTCAACATACTCAAATATAACAATACTAAAATAAAATACAGTTATATAAAGGTTATGATTCATATAGAATAATTTAGAAATTTTCAAAGTAGAAAAAAATATTTTTCAAAAAAGTGAAGTGTTGGTAACCAGCTAATTATTCTCCTAGAAAGAATAGCTACAGTAAACAATAAGCTATTTTTCCTTATAGATTTGACACTTAACACTACCATAATAACAAAATAGTGCACCTTCTTATCAGAATTTAGTCAGTATAAATGAAAATGTGGTTACGGACACTACAAAAATGATGTAGTGTCCGTAACCATGATATTATAAATATCTTTATTTCATCAAAAATCGCTGAATTTCTAGATTCTGTAATGTCTGCTTTGCTGTATCATCATTATTGTTTGATTCAAAATTTAAAAAAATGATGAAAACAGTTAACTGCTTAAAATATTTGAGCTGATAGTAAACCTTGAAGTTTAATGATAGAAAAACATACTTTTCATGAAATTCTGTAGAAATGACTATCCTTTTATCCACAAAAAGAATGTTATTTTTAGAAAATTGTTGGAAAAAGAAGCCCGAGTGTAGTGTCCGTAACCATCAGTATTTCTTTTTTTCTAATTAACTAATGATATTCTAAGGATTTTTGTTTCAGAAATATATTTTTTTATCATTCCTTTAAGTGCATAGCACCTACTTTGTTTAGATATGTTTAAGGTTTTACTTTAGAGATGAAATGAAATACTTGGTCCCATCCATGTCAACATATCATGTATGTTTACATTGGAATTACCTTTAATTACATATATTTATTTACAATGAAGCGGCATTCTGTTGTTAAAAAATGTAAACAATAAATACATAAATTTAATATGTTACCTATGAAAAGTTATTCATATTGAGTAAATTATAAAACATAAGATCAATGTAGTGTCCGTAACTCAAATAACTTACCAAGTTCATTTCAAATACCATTTACATTTATAAGAAATACATTTTCTTCTGTGATTTATATATTGATTATATTCCCATGAATAATAGGTCAAGTCTTGATGATTTTGATGGGCTACGTGTATAAAGTCTTTCATTTTAAGAGTTGTGCTGTTCTTACAATAATCCTTTTTTCACTTCTCAAGAATGGGGGTATAATTTTGCAGAATGTAAAAGTTATAACTTTCTTCCTGTGATTTTTTTGGTTGGTATTTTGTTAATTAATTGTATTGGAATTATAATTTTGCAAAACACTTGGGATTGTTCATTAGAGGCATAAATTTCCAGAGGTTAATTTTACAAGTATTGTCCGTAACCAGCACTTACCTAACCCCATACAAAGTAGAATATAAAACATTTCTCATTGTTTTTTCCACTAACCGAATGAGTTTTACAAATTTCAAGCATTACTTATTCAGGATCACAAATTTTTTTTCTATTGTGTTGACCTTTATTTTTGACCTCAAGTGCAACCTTACTGTTCCCTTTATTGTGTTTTACCCGTGTACAGGCTATGCAGGGTTTTCCCTTGCTTTTTTTTCAAATATCATATATGGTTCTTGGGACTGCCACATCAGCAAATTTGTGTGTATCTGATAAATTTGGAGTTAAATTTGGCCGTTACCTTTTTCAATTATTCATTGTGTATTTTGCACTAAGGTGCAAGCACTGAGGCGATATTGGGTGAAAGTAATATCCACAAATGTGTTTAAACAACGAAAAGTGATTATTTGCTGGAATGGGCTAAACGGACATTTGTGGGTCGCGCGGATGCACACCTGTTGATAAATGCGTGACTTAGACCCCGGCTATGATTACGGGGAGTAAGTAATATTGGAGTAAGTAACAGTATTACTCACAGCAGACAAACATTTGAACAATATAATTATATAACTCACAATTTACCTGAAATATAATGTATAATCTAGATGCATCATAGGACACGGATACCCTGTACCTGCTATGGGCTTTTCAGTAGCATGCACATACTTTGTTGGTATAACTTGGTCAAGGCCAAATAACTTTAAACTTATTTATTTTACATTGATTGTGAAACAAGTCCACACAACTTATACAAATCACTCTGGATGACTGCTTCCTGGAACTACCAACCAGTACTCGCGCCAAATTTAGGGATGGTGAAGTTCGTGATCAAACCCTGCTAATCATGGGGCTCGAACTCACGACCTTAAGATCAGGAGTCAGGCACTCTACCCCTCGACCATTGCGCCTCCCAAATAACTTTGAAGCAATGCTAATTGGAAAACCTAATTTTTTGTGTACAAAATTAATAGGACCATAACTCATCAATAAATTGGCAGATTAACTGAAAATGAACTTGACCAATATTTATTATTCTATGCTTATTATTCTATGCTTATGAGCCTAATGTGAATTAAACCATCCACCCTTTCCAGAGTTATTCACTGGAAACCAACTGTTGAAGTCATACAAAAGGGCCATAACTCCTCCAAAAATTGGGGAATTGTAACCAATATCAAACTTCACTAGTATATTATTATTCTATAATATATGCATGTGTCCGAGTCTGTCCAATATGAACTGAATCCACTCATTATTTCAAGAGTTATTGACCGGAAACCATTTTTTTGCACAGACTGACAGGGGTAACACTGTATGTCCCTTCACCATTCTTCACATAGCTGTGTATGATTAGCTGTCACTGTGTAAAAATTCCATACTGACAAATAAAATTTTATAGTTACAGTAGACATTGCTCGAGCGACCACCTGTAATAAGCGATTTTCTATTAAACAACCACTTAAATTCCCGCCCGAGCGTTTTTACTATACAAGTAAAAAATTGCTGCCTGATGCAGCAAAGGTGGGTGCACGGCGTAAACAAAATGAAATAGAACAACTGCAATTTGAACTAACAGTATGTATTTATTATGCTTTAATGTGTAACTATATATTAATGTATAAAAAGTACATTTGTAGTTTTAGTAGTAGGAATTTATTAAGGAACAGACTAGTTTTTGTATGGACAGTTAAACAGAAATAGAAATTGATAGTGCGGAAAACTTTCATGATAATGAACATCATGCATGTAAATTAAGACAACATTATACATCTCAAAATGCAAAACATTGATTGAAACATATTAACATAAATCACAATCATTATCACGGTAGAAATAAATAAAGAAATACCGACAAATTTACATAATTAGTATTTACTAAAAATTAAAAAGAAGAACAATAATCACTAAATGATATTGCATATCATGTCAAAATGTGAGAGCACTACAGTTTAATTAACAACATGTCAGTGGACAAACAGACATCCAGCATCACACACTGAATTAATCAAGCAATGTGTGAATGTAAAATGAGTTTAGACATTTTGAAAGTTAGAAAAATAGTGTAATTTAATGTAAATGATAGCTAAAAAGTGACACATGAGAGAACTATAAAATTCTACCTGAATGAACAAGTGGTAGGAAGTGAAAGCAGGCCGTAGTTTATGAATGACTATTATAATAAGGCAAAGAACATAGCTAAGAGAAATAAAACCGTATTTACTTATATCTCAAACATATTTACAGTGGAAAGAAATAATGCAAAAGTGACCAAAATGCAACACAATAACTCAATACAAAAACATTAATCACTAAATGATATAGCACCTTGTCAAAATATGATATCACTTCAGTATGTAACAACCGCATGCTAGAATCACACACTGGATAAGTTATCAAGCAGTGTGAATGTATAATGAGTATAAACTTTGTGGAGGACTGGATAATGGTGAAATTGTATATGTAAATGAAAACTGTAAATGATACCTGAATCTACAAAAGTGATAGGAGGTGTACACAGACGGATTTAGCAGACTAGTATATGAATGACTAGAGAAGTAAACAAAAAGAACATAGCAAAGAGAAATATAAACGTATTTACATATATCACATACATATTAACAGTAGAAAGAAATAATGCAATAATGACCAAAAAGCAAAAACGATTACTCAATACAATCAAAGCAAACAAATGGGGTGTGGGACAGTACCACTTGTCTATGTAGCCAAGCTGGCAACTCATTGCATATAAGTTTCTGTTTTGTAACTATAGTCAAACCTGTGTTAAAGACCACCTGCGAACAAAGACCACTATTGCAAAACCTGTCTGCAAAGACCATCAATTTTATCTCCCATCAGACCATTTTAAATGATATTTAATATGTTAATAGAGACCACCTGTAAACAAAGACCACATTTTGCTGTTCCCATGGGTGGTCTTTACAGACAGGTTTGACTGTAAACAGTTTTATAATATCAAAGTTTGTGTAACTAGGTAAGAAGGTTTGCATGGAATATGGAATAAAACAAAAACATAAGACATAAATGTGAAAAAGAATAAAAAATTATTGAAGAAAGAATAAACATTTTTTCCAAGAGATCTTCAATCCGACTTGTTCTAAAAATGCTAGATTTTCAATCCAAAATAAAGAAAAATGGTCAGTAATAATGGTAGAACCTTAAGACTGTAAAACAAGTGAAATGTTTGTCACGATTGTAAATAAATGAAATACAAAGATATTAGACCCTTTATGTAACGTTTGTGAATATTTAATTATGAAATGACATATTAAAGTCTATCCTCGCTAAATTAGAGTACAATCAGTATGGCCAGGCATAAAGTTATGATAACACTAGCTTGCCATAGGTTATGAGTTATCTTGTTGCAGTGGGGTATTTTCCAATTAATTTTCAAAGCACAACTTTGATGAAAATGTAACAGGTTTTTTTAGAGATGAACAGCAGACAAGGTTTTCAAGTTTCAGACACCTGTGACCTTGACTTTTAACATTATGACCCCAAATTACAATATGAACTACTAGACTTCATACTGATACTTCCCAGCAAGTTGATGAAAATCTATTACTGGATTTTGGAGATAAAGGGAGCACAAGGCAGACTGGACAGACAAACATACATGTGGAGACATAATAAATACAAGATGATGAACACATATGTACAAGCAATAACAAAGTTTATATAATTATACATTGTAGTTAAATATTAGTACTAAACTGTTTACTTCATATGCAGCTTAATTGCAAAAACATCATCTATTATATAGTTTATACATGAATCCAGGTCAAATCATCCAAGCTTTGTTTTAAAGGAAACTACTTTGAGCTTAGTCAGTAACAAAAAGTATGTTAGACCAGTTGTATCAAAAGTTGAAAGTAGACTGCAGACACAGCATAGGGCTATTCAAGGAACATTTTTACCCGGTTTGGTTTAAACTGCTCTAGCAGCTTTAGATAAAATATCCAAAATATGTCAGCGAATCAGATGTTGGATGTAATTTTGGTACAGTACAATCATGTGCCATGTTCATAGCAAATCAGCCAAAGGGTAAATAGGTTTTTTTAGAAAAAATGTCTGGCAATCAGAAGCCCAAGTGGCTATTTTGGAATTCGAGTGGGGCTGAGTGGGGCTGTGTGACACAATATTTGAGGACAATCATGCAATGAACAAATCTCGAATGAGTTAAATAATTAAAAAATATCAAAGTGAAACAAACAGCAATAAAACACCTGAAGACTGAGGCAAGACATGAATATTGCAAAAGCACATTAATGTAAGAACTGTTACAAGTATCAAAGACAAGCAAAGTCAACTATCAAAACACAGTACAATATATTCAAATAAGAACCCCAAGCAAAAATTAAATCAAAATAAGGGAGGGCTTGGTTTTTGAGTGCTGACCGGGTTTTTTTAAATGTGGTTTTTTGACATACTTAACTTTTGCCATACAGTAAAAAGGTATGTATGTATAGTATTACTGTGTTTATGAGGTCGCCCGTCGCCGCGCACATTTTATAATGCACATTATGGTAATTTGGTCGACCCGGTATGTCTGCCGCACACCATAAATATACTTTTTTGATGCCAGTAGAGAAGTATAGGTCAAACAGACAATTTTTGAAGCCAAATACGGTCACTGCATAGTGCCAATGAGACCCATCGTACAGTTACCATTTTCCTGGCATCTAACCAGTACTTTCCTGGAATCTACCCAGTACTTTCCTGGTTACATGCCAAGGCGTATGCACAAATATTATAAATATTGTCCCTGAAGTAAATTTCATTGCACTAACAAGCTGATTTTATACATTTAAGAATAAAGGGCCAGAAAATACTGCACTCCACAGGATGCAATATATTAACCCCATTACCTACAGAAATAAAGTTACTGCTAATGGTAAATTTCAATTTTTAAAAGCAACCAATGAAGAAAATAATAAAGTGGTGTGTTAGAGGTTGTTGAGGGGAGTTTTTTTTCTCTCTCTTAAACAGTCGTAAATCAAGAATAAAATCCACATTTTTTGTGTCTAGGGTTCCCTCTGTCATTCACCAATAACATCAAATGTGAAAAAGACAATAATTTGGCAACAGGTTTTCAATTTTGGCAACAAAAATATTCCAAAAGAAATTATACTTGTAAGCAATTGCATAATTTTTCATGCTTTTTATCAAAATTGGTGTGTACTTTGAATATGCCACAGGGAATCATGTCTTCAAATTAAAAAAAATTAGCACCTTCAATACCGGGATATGAATAAATACCGAATGATATCAGAAATGGAAGTATCTAGTTTTTTGCATAACTTTGATTGCAGTCTCAGTTGTTCCGAATAGATAAGGGATCACTGTCCTTGTAAGTGCAAGTGACACTTATGTAAGGTTTACACAAATCAACAATATGAAGCTCTAATGTTCATCTTGCATATCTGGGAACATCTGCTTCACCATTCCTACAGGTACCACAACTACTTTGTCATCTATTGTTAAGAAGGAGAACTCATCTTCTTCCTGACAAACACTATCCACCTCATCAATTACGTCTTCTACTGGAAATTCTGTTTTCTGTTAAAATACAATAGTATAGGTATATTGTAAGGGTATTAATGAAACATATTTAAGAAATATCTGAACAATTTTTGCTATATTTAGGTGTTGAACCTTTCGCCTAGTGTTAAAGCTCTTTTTGATGGAGTGTGAGGATAAGTGACCCAATCGTGTTTATGATAAAAAAAATGTATTACTTTGATCTTGCTGCTGCATATACTCTTTGACGGTTTGTTGTTCTTTAATTGTGTATTTCTTTACTTTTCTGCTTTAACAATGGATTTAGTTACATGTTTATTATAACCATGACATATTAATGTCTCCATGTAAAATTTAATGGTATTAAAAAGCATTAGCCAATAACAATATATTTCAAAAGTATCAGTTGACAGCTGCTAAAATTATTAAACTAAAACTATCTGAATGGACAAAAAAAACTTTATGCCTTTTTGATGATATAACTACTGTACTAAAGTACATTCAGAATTTTTTTGCAATATCTTATTTTAGCTTAAGGTAACAGGCGACAGGATTGCAATAATTTGAACTTGCTATTTAAATTTGTATAGCAGAATATCAATGTATCATTTCCTATAATTGCAATAATTAACCTCACAATTTGTCTGTTGTTCAAGACACAACACAAATCAGATTTCCCACCCTTCCCAAAAAAAATTCAAGGACTCTTCAAAGGGTATTTTCACAAAATTCAAGGACCAAACAGGGCTAGAATTTACCTTTTTTGTGCACTTGCAAATTTGGACAGTGCCTAAAATTTCAACTGGCCAAATGTGAAACCAACTAGCCAAAACAATTTTCGCCGAAATTTATAGTCATAAATGGCTAATAAGAGAAAAACGACGAATGATAGCGAGTCCCCCCAACAAGAATCATCAAATAAGAAAAAGAACCGTGGCTATTATTGTCCCTTCTGTCATAATGTTTTTTTGAAGTGATTAAAGTTTTCTCAAATTGGCAAATTTAACGTTTTTCTCTTATTCGTCGGCTCAATGAAAAAAAGGTAGATATTTTGCCAGCCATTTTAGCAGCCGACAAAATATGTAAACAACGAATTTGACGGGTTCCAACTTTTTATTAAACTTTTTATTAAACTATAGAGAAAGCGCGATCGATAAACGAGACGCAGTCTACTCATTTATGTTGTTGACAGGTTTAAACTTTTATTAGTTTATAGAGTGAGTGCGCGATCGATAAAACTAGTCGCAGTCTACTCATTATGTAAACATGTATACATGCTGTTGACAACCTGTTGCTATGGGGGTATTATGGCGAGAAGCAAAAGAAAGAGGTTAAAACTAGTTTGTTTAACCTCGAACATACATGTTTATTTTGGAATCCAATCAAATTAAATATAACAGTTATGTTCTTAACTTGAAATCCACTCGCAAAAAAATGCCAGCTTAAGAAATCTCAACTCGCATTTTTAAAATACAGCTCGCATTTTGCGAGTGGCGAGTGCTTAAATTCGAGCCCTGCCAAAACAGCATTTGTACTGCTATTTTATTCATTCAACATGTCTTTCAAATTAACTTTTTCCATGAACATTTAAGTATTAAACTTCAAATTATGAACTTATATACAAGGAAATGTTACACGTACTTCAACGCAAGTTTTCCAAGGCTTTCAAAGTCACTATTTTTTATCTGTTTAAAGTGAGTTTATTATACAGTAGGAGAACCATGTGACATACCATGACTAAGGTCTGGGATGTTGTTGAAAGGGAAACTTCATTTCTGTAGGTATTTGTAACACTGTCTGTTATGACAAGTCTCCAGGTTGAAAGGTTTCATTCACACATTTGCACCATAAGGCCACCTAACATTTGTTTGTTGCATCTTCAAAATATATGTTCTTTATTTTGACATTCTCAGTACCTCACATACAGCTTCTTCGGAACTTCCTGCAATAAAAGGTAAATCAATAAAATACTGCATTAGACTTTCCAATGGATAATAATGCATTTTGCCTTTCATCTCAAATAATGTTTTAGAACAGCCATTCATTTGCTGATCGTGCATCTGAAGACATCAATTTAAAGATGTCATCAGACAATTATCTTAATTGAGATTCTCCATCTATCATTGGCAGTGTTTTCCGTGGACTTTTAAAATTGAAAGTCATTGCAATTTCATATCCGAGGCCAGGGTCATTTCCAAGTATTGGAGGTCATACAGGAATATGCCAAAAATCGAGTCGACGCTTATGTACTTAGACACATTCAGTCTGCATGTAATAATGAAATTGAAAGTTGAAACTGAAAGTACATTTTCGGAAAATCGCTGTAAGGTTAGAACATGTGATCAGTGTATTTAATACAACCTGCGAGTTTAAACGTTTACATGTTAATTATCACGCATGTTTGAACGATACATGACCTATGATTGAGGGAAAATACTGCAAAATATTAAACAGAGCACAGAGACGAATGCTGGCTGCATCATAACAATAACAAATAAAATGTAGGTCAACCACGCGATGGGTCAACCACAATGTTGAAACGATAAAATTCAATAATTATACAGTTGAAAATATTAGTTAATGACATCAATCATAATATACAACAAAATCACATACCTTAATTTAGCTTTTGTAGCATACAAAATCAATAATGACGTTACAACGTACAATCGTTCGCTTCCCGACATATATTCCCGCCGGTCTGCGCAGGCGCACAATAGGCTCTGGGGTGGGACTGAAACCCGTTATCCGGGATCCGTGATTCTCCGGGATCGATTTTTAAAAATTGTTCGAGTGGAACATATGTTAACTGAAGGGTGTGAACGAATGTTCCTCTATCCGTTATTGACCGTTGATACCTACGATATAGTCCAAAATATCGATCCCGGATTTTCCCACCAAAGTCCCGGATTTTTTATTGCCGTGCAATAAATTGTATCTATTAAACGACTTTTCTATTACGCGACCAGCGACCGCATTAAACCAGTCCCGACAGGTAAAAAAGATAGTTAAATAATCCATTAAACGACACTAAATCCCATTGTGCATTTCACACCTTATTCACAACTGCATTCGCGCATTGTCCTTTAAACAATTGAATAAACAATTAGGCGTGATAAATGCGACCAGGTAATTACTCGGCGACACAGTTATAAAACGTCATGTAAAAAATGTGTCATACATGTGTCCGTTTAAGCGCGAGTCTCGAATGTAAATGGATTACACAGCATAAACGCTCATAATTTCTAAAAGAACCAAGTTCATGTAACGTCGTTGCTAAGCGACTAACGTTGCTTGATGTCGCCGAGTTTTTACATTACGATGTCCCGAGAAGAAATATGCGAGATGTAATTTGTGTACCGTCTCGCCCGCTTTTATCTTTACTTGAAAGACCGTCGTACCGACAAACTTCTTATTTTCACTGAGAGAATAAAAATGTCAGACAAAAACACATCGCATAATTTAAGTCTGGGTTTAAATGTGTAAACACTCACTTTGTTTAGTATGTAATCCATTTTAAAGACCCCGTAAAATCATTGCCTTATGGAAAAACCGTTTATTTATACTATCAGCCTGTCTTAATACGCACGTGGAATAAAGTTTTATAATTATTCCAGTTAATATAGCTGTCAAAACTACGTCACTGAATTCATGACGTCACACCATGCGCAGATTCGTGTTACTGTGATGAGTACACTGTACAGTTATTTATTTATAGACTGAACATTATTATGTACCCGTGTAAATGTGTGTGTTTCGCCTTTTACTTTTGCGTTAGTTAGAAAATTTCGCGCGTGTGATAAGAACATTCTTGAATTTTAAGCACGAGGCCACTACACTATTCAACGTACATGAAGCTTGTCATATTGGGTAACTTACGTGGAATTTAAGAATTAGGCACTTGTCCAGTGTGATATTGCCTAGTGAGCTGATAGAGTTGTTTAAATTTACGAGCTTTGTTTCACACCATAGATACATATGAATGGAAAGAGGATGGTATTTATACGTTTTGATTGTTCAGTACGACATTCATTTGTACTTTAACTTTCGTTAAAATTTTTGATATCTATTAAGAGACCACTTTATTAAGCGACCACTTTTTGGCCGTCCCTTGGGTGGTCTCTTAATACAATGTCTACTGTATTATATTAAGCAGGACCAATTTTTGGAAAGATAACCATCCATTATTGTCATTATCTGTATCTTATAACATGCAGTCTGTATATATGTATACAAGTTGTATAGAGTTGTATAGAACCAAGTGATCAGGCCCGATCTACCGGGGGCCAAGGGGTTCCTGTCCCCCCCCCCATTGGCTGTTCTATTCCCAATATAAAATTATTGCCACTGATTAGATCTTAAGGTTATTATTCTTTTAGCACTTAAATGCTATCCGATTTTACTAAATTCATTAAAATCTTCTTAAAATAATTTTAATCAATCATTCAATGCAATAATTTATGGAAGGGAATGTAATACTTGGGCCTAATGTTTTGCAACATAGAATAATTTCCCCCCCCCCCCCGAGTAAGCCTACTTTCATATTTTGACATTTTCCTTAAAATGTGTTTAAAACAAAGTGGTTTATATTATTTAAAGGTGCTGAACTCCAGATTGAAAACAAATCGTCGTTTTTGCAATTCCGCAAAATATGTGTAGTTGTATCATCATACACGTAAATAAAAGCTGCAGATGGTGAATATTTGAATAATTTAAAGCAATTAGGCTAATTAAATCGCCGTCGTAATATCGAGCAATCGGAGTTTTCCAGTTTAAAAATACCGCGGAGTTCCCATCCAGTATGCACCTCACGAGTCACATGATCAATTTGCAAAATAAACATACACAATGGCGTGATCCACTACTGACATCGAGGAGATAATTGTTCAGTGATTATTTATTTTCGTTGCGTGCAAATAAATAGTAAGTGACTTATAGCTACCTTGTTTACTGCATTTATTCTTTTCTTTGCGCTGATGAATTGTTTGAATGACAGAGACGTTCCGAATGTGCATGAGCTCAATGTTTACGGTTCTATTTTTAGATTTACAGGGTAGACTAACCCTAGTAAAATTTTCGATGGAAAAATACGAAAAACTACGCTATGACAATGTTTCGCAAGTAATGATGAATGAAAGTAATGATGTTTTAGAGCTTTACGTGCAACAATATCAAGATTTTGTAAATATTTGACAATTTTCTTTTTTTTTGCTCGCTCGTCAATCTGGAGTTCAGCACCTTTAAAGGTAAAATAAATGATAATTTGACATCAGACGAAAGTGCACAAACTTTACGGGTAAATCCCATGAGATCTATTTGAAGTGGTTAAGATATGTAAATGTTTATCTGATATTAAAATAAGAAAGAAATAGTGAAATATAAAGCTATTTCCATACTTGTTACTTAAGGCTTATTTTACTTTGCCACAGGAAACCTATATGGCGAACGTGCAGTCTCGTACATTTCCAGGGTTACTAACCAGTACCAGCATCTTATTCGTATTAAATGTAATCTGCCAACTTTCCCGTATACAAAAGATGTGGGAGCAACATAAATGACAGTCATGAAAAGCATGTGTTTGCCTCTGGCATGGCTCAAACCCAGACCTCCTGTTCTGAAGGCCGATGCGCTACCACTTCAGTTATTGTCGTTGGCAATTATTTTATGTCTGAGATGATAAACACATCTATTGTGTTTCAGAGAGCATACCTTAACCAGTTTGTATTTTAAGTGTATAGGTGGTTAACAGTTAAAACAGTTTATAAATGCGCTCCCTGATCATGTTCATAATCATTCAATGTACATTAAAGAGCTAACTTCTGCCAAACCAGCACAAAAGTTTTAATATCTACACTATTTCATTTGAACATAATCAACAGAGTTTACAATGAAATGGCTTTTAATTAACATGTGTCAAGGTTTTTTACTTAAGGTTGAATGGGGGTAGGTACAGGAGGGGCTGTCCCCTGGAAATTTGTTAAAATGTTGGTACTTGCATGAATTGGTTGTTATGTAATACTGTATATCTAACAAGATAACACTGTTGTGATTCTAATGAATGAGTACTCAAAATTTAGACCCTAAAATGCACCAGAAGCCCCCTATATTCCGGGCATCCCACTCTTTTCCCAAAAAAAAATTCAAGGACTTTTCAAGGACCAAAACAACATTTGTACCGCTATTTTTTTTCAAATTAACATTTTCGAAGAACATTTAACTATTAAACTTCATATATGAACTGATATACAAGGAAATGTTCAACTCACTTTGACGCGAGTTTTCCAAGGCTTGCAAAGCCGCTATTTTTTATTTGTTTAAAGTGAGTTTTTTTTGTCCAGAAAATACAAAATTCCCGACTTTTTCTCTTTCTTTTAAATTCAAGCACTTTTCCAGACTTGGAAAACTTCATGAAACAAGAGTGGCAAACTGTCACAAAATACGCCCGTCGTAAGTCAGAGCTCCGAGATAAAACAAGACAAATTTTAGGTAATTCCTAAAATCAAAGGGTGATAACTCCCGACTGACTTGAGGGATATGGCTGGTTAACGATAGGATGAAAACTCTTCGACGTAGAGAGCGGGCAAGGCTAATTTGACCAATTTTGGATAATTCAAGGGCCATAATTCTGGTGTGCCTGGGGCGATGTGGCTGGTTATCGAACTTGGCCTAGATATTATGCCCACAAATATTTTCACCAAGTTTAGTAAAGATTGGATAAAAACGCTTTGACTAAGAGAGCGGACAAAGCTAATTTGGCCAATTTTGGATAATTCAAGGGCCATAATTCTGAAGTGCCTAGGGCGATGTGGCGATGATAGTCTGACATTGTCCCTAAAATGAGAGCGTGGTGTTATATTGTCACACCATAGTCTGACATCGTCCCTAGAATGAGAGCGCGGTGTTATATTGTCACACCATAGTCTGACATCGTCCCTAGAATGAGAGCGTGGTGTTATATTGTCACACCATAGTCTGACATCGTCCCTAGAATGAGAGCGTGGTGTTATATTGTCACACCATAGTCTGACATCGTCCCTAGAATGAGAGCGTGGTGTTATATTGTCAGAGCTGAGAACTAAGGTGCCAAAGTTGCTAGGACACCGACCTAGTTTAACCATCAAACCACAGGCACTCGATTCAGTCTCGATTCAGTCAATAAAAAAAATAGCCGTCCAGCTTATATATTACCACGTGGTAATATATAAGCTGGACGGGTAGTCAGACTATTCTCTCCCTTACCAGTTCCTCCCCTGACGTTTCTCTCCCTATTTTGGGGGAGAACCGTCTGCATAATTGCAAATATGCAGACAGTTCCCCCCCATTTTTATTTGTACATTATATTTGAAGTATTTAGATGTTAAATAAATGGGTAAGTTTATTATTAATTGATACAAATTAAAGAAAAAAATATTTTATTGAAGTATTTAGATGTTAAAAATGGGTATGTTTGTTATTAATTGATATAAATTTGAAAAAAAATATTTTTAGCATATTAGTTAATAATTCTGTTAATTTTATTAGATCTAATGTTACATTTCAAAGTGTAGTAATAATGTAATTCAGTATTTCTGTAAAATAAAAGTTTTAGCAGCAGATACTGGTATCAGTTAAAGAAACCAATGAGGTTTAAATGATGCAATTTGTTCTAGCTTGCATGACTGTGCAATTTTTTTTTTAATAAAATAGAACAGAAAATGCATTTGAAATTGATTTGACTTCAATATATTAGCAAGTCTTGTTTCATGGACATTATTATATACTTAAAGTAGATCTGATACTGTTACAAAGAGACAATGAGATCTTTTTATTCATAAGAAATTTCAGCTAAATAATTATGATCTAAATATCTTTATTTTTCATATTTTTATATAAACAGGTGATTTTTTTTATTGTTTAATTGTAACTTAAAAACTTAAAATTTATAAGAAAAAATGATTTATGAATTTTAATCGTAAAGTTTCACACTTTTGTACAATGAAGAAATGATCTCAATACACCTGTGCGTTAGGTTTATATATTTATTTAATTGTGGATGAAATATGAATGAAATTCATAACAAAAAGTATAGTTATTAAATATGTTAATATTATAGGTATCACACTAGAGCAATACAGGGCTGCTGTAAAGAGTGGTAGTGATATACCTTTTAAATGTCAGCGATGTGAGCGTACCAATCCTACCACAGATCGACATGGTGCAACTTTCATTGTTCAGACATCCCTCCTGTCTGAAGATATGGACACTTCTTCTGAATCTTCCAATGATTCTACACTTGATAGGATGGAAGAGACACAAAATTCTAGGATGACTTTACCTTTTAATGTAAGAAACCAGCAGATTATTGATCAAGCTGACACAAGTGTAACAGCAATTGTTGAGGAACCTTTGTCACAGACATTGATTGAAGAGCCTCAGGTTGAATTCACAGTGTTTGAAGAAGGCAGCAAACGAGGTAAGCCTTTACTCGTGGCATCTGATGGATATAGGTACTATGCGAAGAAACGAGGAAAGAACTCAGTTTTGTGGTTTTGTTCAAGTCGTAGTGTTAAGTGCAAGTGCTATGCCAGTGTGGTTCAGAAGGGAAGTGATTTCGTAAGGGGTAATAACTTTCACCAGCATGGGCCTGAGCCTTCTCTTAAAGACAGGGTTAGTGTTTCAGTCAAAGTGCGCAAGGAAGCTAGAGAACAACCTTTCAAAAGTACCATTGAGATAAGTAAGAATGCGCGAAAGGAGTATATTCAATCAAACCAACCTGGTGTCCCAATCGCTAACAGCCTAGCCAGACAAGCCAACCGGTACAGAGAAAAATTTCGCCCAGCTGAACCTAAGGACCTAGACTTTGTGGTTGATATGGACTTCCTTAAGTGTCCAGACTTTTTGGTGGCTGATATAAAGAATGGAACAGCGCGCCACTTAGTGTTTGCTACTAAGGAACAACTAGACCTACTCAGCACATGCAAACGCTGGTTTATGGACGGAACTTTCCGTGTTGTTGGGGATCCCTTCACTTCAGGTCAACTCGAATCCATCCATGGTTTTGTGAAGAATAATGAAGGTTTGGAAAAGCAAGTTCCAATGGCTTTCATATTCATGTCGAGGAGAAGAACAGAAGACTATGTGAAAGTTTACAAGTCATTTAACGATATATAGAATTTTGTATATTCATACACATCATTTTTTCAGCTGCCTGGTTAGCAGTAAGACAGGTATTTCCTGGTGCCACAGTGAAAGGTTGCGTCTTCCATTTTACACAGGCTGTGTGGGGCAAGGTCCAAGAAGTGGGACTGAAGCCAGCATACTCTCGCCGGGCTACCATCTACAACTATATCCGCCAGCTCCTTGGACTTCCATTTCTCCCATACACACATATTGAGCCAGCATTCCAAGAATTGTCATCAAGAGCAAACAGTGAACCTCTACATAACCTCATCTCCTATATGGAACATCAGTGGATGAACCACCCAATCTTCACCATTGAGTCATGGTCTGTGTATGGTCTTACCATCCGCACCAGCAACGATTGTGAAGGTAATTATTTTGTGAAAATATTTTTACAATGAACTTCTACATAAATATATATATATACCAAACAAGTTTCGCCTATACATTGCACTTGACACACATGAGTTTAAAAATAACTGGCATTAAATATTTTACAAAAATAATTTGATGTTCTGATGAAGATCATTGCTATGATCGAAAATAGTCGACTTGAATATAAATTGTGTGGAATACTGTATAATGTAAACATTTACTTCATGTTTCCAAACTATAATATTTTCAGGGTGGCATAACAAATTGAACCGAAAGGCTGGGGGTTTGAGCTTGTCATTTTACAGACTGGTACCTGTCTTACAGTGTGAGGCTGAAGAAGTGTCATATGAGTTGCGTCACCTCAGAGATGGTATTTCTACGCGTCGTGTTCGTCCAGCAGCACGCAAGATTGAGGAAAAGATAAGGGAGCTTTGGAAGAATTATTCTGCAGGGAATATTCAGACCAGTGAATTGCTTGAAGGCTGTGCCTCGGCATATGGCCCTCAGTGTGAAGAATAAACAGTTCAGGTTGAAACAATGTGAAGTGATGAGTAAAAACTATTAAGAGGAGTGACATGAAGTTAATGTGGCTTTCTGTGACTGTTTAATATAACAGACATTGTTTTTTTGTATTAGAATTAAATGATCTTTTTTAATAATTTTGATATAATTGACATTTTTTTGTGATATGATCATCCATAATATTAATGAGCTTTAAAATAAAAAAAAATTCAGTTCATAAAATTCATAACACAAAGCATAAATTCATATTAATTTTTAATTTCATATTTATTCTATTTAAATTATATTATCTTTTCTTCATATAAATAAAAAATCTAACTTAATTAACATATTTTAGTTTCCTTTTAATTAATTTCATTAAAATTTATTAAAACTTCATTAAATCTTTACTCCAAGTCATATTTTTGTGATTGAAAATATTTAAGTTCACAGAAGAAAAAAAATCCAACAGAGCTGATTTTACTCTTTATTTGGTATTATATATTGTTTCATGTAAATGACTACATGTTCTTTCAGAAATTTTGTATAAAAGTAAATGTGATTGCATACCAGTTGTTGCTTATTTATTTAAACACTAAATTCAGATAAACATAAAACATAAAATGCACTTAATATCAAACATATTATTTTAATAATATTCATTAAGAAATATATACCTGGCGCATCTGAACAAATTTTTTCAATCGTACGATATTGCTACAGGAGCTTTAAACAACTTTAAAAAGACCCTTTAAATGTATTAACCGATGCGTACGTCCTCGTTTTTAGTAGATACAGACCAAAACATTTTTGTTTGCGAACGCTTTTCGCTCCCGTCCGACATTCACCGATCTATAATTTATGCATACCGGAAGGTCACGAAAGGTCAACATCAACTAACCAAAACAAAATGTCGGAACGTTCAAAAAACTCTGATGTCGAGTCTGACGTCGATTTGGTAAGTTTTTAGTCTTGACTTTCAATCAACTAATGTATCTAGTGTATAAAAGTGTTATTTTTCACAATTTGGAGCTGCATATATTGTTTTTATTCAATTATTTACGAATTTATTGCCACAAAATGTGACAGATTCTGAGACTGAGTCACCGAGTGCTAACACGATTTCACGAGTCGTTTACGAAGCGTCGATAGTTGAGGTTTACCGTTATTGATGAATATTGTCGATGCAGTAGAACGTTAGTGAACGATGCAATTGATTATTAATGCTGAATATTGTGATGACTTTAATTAAGCCGCCAACTAGTAGTAGTACGAAGATTCGCCCCAAGAAAATTCAACCCACGCCACTACACTAGTACTGGCTGCGTAATATTCTTTTCAATGACTCATCCGTGTATTGAGGACAAGTAGTAGTTGCACAGAGTAGTGTTCAATATGTGAACATGTGGGGTGTGTGTCTCTATCAAATATGAAAATATAATGATATATATATGACAGTCAAAAGGATATATATGCCTAAATGTGTTTTTATCAATTTATTTATAGCGGTTTCCAATCTGCCAATAATACTGTATATATACATAGTTGACTCAACATTAAGCCACAAGAACAGTGCACACTGTTACAGATTTTATTTAAAGCGTTCCTTTTGTTAATTGTGATGATTAAAATGTGTTTACTTTACTCAGCTTGACGCAATTAATATTAGACTGTTGTTCTAATAAAATTATTATTGTGACTGTAACAAGTTACACGGTTCATACTATTATAGGAAGAAGACTATAGCTCCAAATCAACAAGTCCAGAGAGGCCTGTCAGGGGGAGAGGACGTGGTAGGTCTCGTGGTGCCCGGGGTTCCAGGAGGGCCGGTGGAGGGAGAGGTAGAGGTCACCCCAGCAGTAGATCGAGGGGGAGATCAAGAAGTAGGTCTGAGCCAGGAAGGGCTGATGAAGCACTCAGACACATACAAGGGAGACAGGACAGCATGAAGGTAATGATTATTTATAGATTTTCCGCAGAAGATTGATCAATTATAAGGAATGAGCCATAGTGGTTTACAGATAGAGTGTCCGACTCATGATACAAAATTTGTAAGTTTGAGTCCTGCTTTTAGCAGAATTTGATCACAAACTTCACAATTTGGTGCGAGTACTGGTTTATAGCCCATGAAGCAGTTATTGAGAGGGATTAGTAAATGTTTGTAATAACTTGTTTCCCAAAAGATGTAAAATAAATAAGTTTAAACTTATAAAAAATCCTCAAACATTTGAATATTTAGTCCCAATAATGGCAACCTTTGATTCCCATTATTTGGTTTTGCTCTTCACATTTTATCCTTTGATTTATGCAAAGTCAAGATTACATATAAATTATGTTCAAAAAATGTTGAATAAGTTGCTTAAACTGAGAATTGTAACTTTATAATGTCAAATTCGCTGAACTAATCAACTATGCAGGCATATTGAACAAAAATTGTTTCTAGTTATAGAATTAATGTGTAATACAGGCATGTTCATAATCTTATGTGCATACTTGATTTTGCAGCAATTTTAAGAATGGTGGTTATACATGTCTTTATTTGTAATCAATGCTTGGTTATATTTTCATGTACATCCAGGACGAGATAAACCAGATGAGTGTCGAGGAATGCAGGACGATTCTTCTACATGTCCTTGAGAAGACGCCTACTATCATGATTGACATCATGCGTCCAGCCGTTAGGCAACCAGGTGGCTACCATCCCGGTCCTGATGTGGCGGTGCCAGAATGGTGTGTGTGCACCAAGTGTCGAGAGATGCCGACCGCCAATGAGAGAGTTTGTTGTGGAAAGGAGAATTGTGTGTCTCTTGTACCGGTTAGTATAATAAAACTAATAAATACACACTGACATTAGGTAATATGAAGAATACCCATGTTTTATTGAAACTACTGACCTGTAACCATACTAATGGTACAAGATCGCCTGTTCTCCCTGCAAGCAATATTTTATGCTTGGACTGATACTTCCATAGAATTAAAGACATTCCCAAAGTCAGGTACATGACTTTCTATTTAACGCCCAACGACTTAACTACTCAACCATCAGCATTTTCTACGGTTGTTGTTTCCTCAACTTTGAGTCTGACCATGTCTATTTGGTTCCATGAACCCTTCATTGATACTATGTGCTATTTTGAGCAAAATTGCTTATGGGGATGATGTAACAACTAGACTACAACACCCATCCCGTGAAGAGAGAAACAAGTTTATAACAATTGGTTGCAATAACAAATAAGAGCAAAGGAATTAGCGCAGCAATGTCTCACAAATGCATTGATATTTCTCTGTTGTAGGACCTTGCACAAGTATGCATTATCTGTTCACTAAATCTTTTAATTTTGCCAAATTATTGTGTGCTTGTTAAAAGCACCCAGGTTCCTAATTCATCTAGATCAGACACATGTGAAATTACTGAAAAATATTATGATTTGAGCCATCTTTCCCATATGTACTAAATGTACAAGAGTAATTTTAATTACTGTTGATAATAGTTTGGTGTCACTTTCAGGATTTTCAAGTGCTTATCCTTGATGAGGCAGTGCTAGCTCTTGCACGCCTTTTACGCAGAGACATTTTAGTATATGATGAGGAGCCAGACCATATGGCGGCCAACAGACACACTGCCTACCGTCAATACGTTCTGTGGACATTCGGTCATTTAGGAGCTGGAGATAGGAGGGTGATTCCTTCATGTTGTGTCTGGAAAATTAGAGACAAGTTTCCAGACACATTTGGACAGTATACGGGGTATAAGCCATCTAGGCTGGGGTGATTTTTGTAAATACTGTTAGTGTTTTAAAATACTGTATATGTTCACAAAAATATTTCTCTTTCATCTGTTTTCAGGGTGGGTGAACACATGACTTTTTTGTTTACTACGAAAGGCTGGCAGCCGATCATCCAAAATCCTGTTGCATCGATGCCTATATCGACACATAGATTTCTTTAGATTTGCCAGAATGCGTGCCACCAAATTACAGTGAGGCGAAATGTTGTCCAAATATTTGTGGCACGCATTCTGGCCAATCTACAGAGATCTATGTGTCGATATGGGTATTGATGCAACCGGATTTTGGACAACCCGGTTTTAGGCTATTAAAAACTATTTCTAGCAAACATACTGCCAAAAAACATACTGTTTTGTGATCGGCCGTCGGCTTTTGTGCCGCGTAGTAAACAAAAAAGTCACGTCTTAACCCACCCTGGTTTTGTGGTGAGCATTACATAGAGGTAGTTCGATCAGCAACTATAGCGACTATGGTTGGATGAATAAACTCAATCTTGTTCATCTATGGTCTAGTCACTCTGGTCACTCTTCGAACTTGGAGGTTTGAATACTATATAGGTGTTCCGAACATTAACTTTGGTTCAACCACGGATTTAGTATGGTTGAACTATAGTCGATATTCGGAACACCTCTTTAGGATGTTCAACCCTCCAAATTCTAAGAGTGACTAGAGTAACTAGACCATAGATGAACTAGACGGAGTTTTTCATCCAACCATATTCACTATAGTTGCTGATCGAACTACCTCATAGTATATACAACATTAAATGCATCTTATACTATACCATTATTTTTATCTTCTCCTAAACTAGCTATATTAGCTTTATAATATGTAACATCATTTGAGAACGTCAATGTTTCAAAAATAGATAAATGGCTTCTGCCCAATATCTCTATATGGGAATGAAATATTATGACCAATTTCAGTTACAGAATATCAATTTATCATGTGTCACAATATGTTATCTATTGCTTCAAGTTCATGACTCCCCTAGAATAATATGGCAATTTTATTTGGCTGGTAAGCAAAGACATTTGCTGTTAATCAAGTCTGTTTTTCAATTTGTATTTGACTGCTTGAACTCTGGTTGACATTGGCAAATATTCTGATACATGTTTATTAAAATTACAGTAATTGGCATGGTTAAAATAATTCATATTTTTTCTCAAATATGTATTTTGATATTCATGCCCATTTTAAGCACATGCATATCACTAGTCCTTTTGGTAATAAAGACCTTTAATAATATTTTGGATTTATACCTCTAGTCCTATAGGAAAGTGACCTTATGTTACTTTTTCTGCTGCCTTTTGTACATTATAGTGTTTGTATTATAATATATATATGTGTGTTGAGATGATATATTTATGTCTAATTTGTCTACAATATTCATACAATAACTTGCTTGTAAATTTTATGTATCATATGTGTGTGTCGAATGTAAAAACCTTGAGAACAGCAGTAATATTAAATTTACTTTACATTTACATTGAAATGATTGTATTTTTTTCTTTTCTTATAGAATATATATCAAAATGAAATAGACAGGTAGATGTAGCAATGAAAGATCTACCTTCATTCCAAATATCAACAAAATCTCTCAAGAAATAAAAAGTTATGATCATTTTACTAATTTGTTCACGCTTCGACTTTGAATTTGTGTGCCATCGGCGCAAATCACATTTACTTTAAATTCATATAGCGAAAACTTCTGAGTTTTCAGATTCAAATTGGCATAACGTTTTTGTCTATCAACATATAACAAAAAGGAAAACAGTTCTGTGATTCTCTTAAAGAGATCTTTACAACACAACAGTCTGTTTTGAGGTTTAATATTTAAAAAATTTAGTTGGGGTTGCTAGACCAAACTTGGTCCAAACACACTGACCTGGATCAATGTCAAGTTCAGATATGGAGCCAATGTCAGTGTTAATAAAACAGAAAAATTACTAGGAAGACAATAAGCATTGTAAAAGTATAATTATTTCAAAGATAAATAAAACAAGCATTTACTGACAAACCTTCATTTACATAACTTAATAAGCAGATTTCTAACAGAACAAGAGGGTCATGATGGCCTTATATTGCTAACCTGAGTGCACTGCCATTTTGGCTGAATTATACTATGTGGCAATAAATTGGATTAGGTAACTTCAAAACTGTCGTTTGCATGAATTATTAACAGTTTAGATAAGACTACTTCAAATGTGACCCAGATTTTCAAGGTGGACAAATGTGCTTGCGAGACATGTTATTCCATCCAAAGGGAACAAAGCCCCCTCCCCCTGGCGGCCATGTTTCTTATAACATTATAATTTGACCAATATTAGTAAGGAACCACTAGTGACTGCTTTCCACCAAATATCAAAGCTCTATATATAATGGTTCTGGACAAAAAGTCTCAAAGTTTTCACTTTTAGAATCTATTTTTTCCTGTGAAGTTTCGACAAACTATTTAGTGGTGTAGGAGATATCATTTATAGTTTCCACAATATACATATCTGGAACAAGGCCCGTCCCATGACGGCCATGTTTTTTGGACAACATCTTTCAAGTTTAAACTTTAACAAATTTAATACTTAGACACCAGACCATTGATGCAACTTTGAAAGAGTTCCACCCCAGGATTATTCTAATGAAGTTTGGACTAAATCCATTCAGTTGTTTAAGAAAATGTTGACAGATGGCGCACAACAACAGACAACTAACCAACCTAAAAGCTTACCATGAGCACTTTGTGCTCAGGTGAGCTAAAAAACAGTATCTATGTACAATGGTCCATCATAATGTCATTTGTTACAACTGAAAAAGTCATCACAAGTGATTAATATCATTTGTTAAAACTTCATTCATACTAAAAGAATGGTGTTCGTTCTGTCTTTCTGCAGGCTAGTATAGACTTCTTCAAACACTTATTTGCAATTTAAAGAAACTCCAATCAGGGACATGAATAGTTCAAATTTTCATCAAAATCTTGACACCTTTTCCTGCATAATTTCTTGTGTGGATTTTGGTTCCTCTGGAGCCAGGTGAGCTGATATCCGCCTTGGATCATCTACCTCCAATTCCTTTTTTTTACGCATGCCAATCTTGTCATGGATACGCATTTTCAGTGCTCTGTTCAAGATTCTATTTACATACTCATAATTCTTTGCAACCTTCTTTGCATGTGCTGTCCATCTAGCACTCTTCTTATTCCAGTGTCTTTGTAATCTGAAATTGTGTAAAATAATATGTCTGTTAAATTTTTTTGCAAGATGCAGCTTTTTCGATAAATATTTATCCTTGGAAAATCTAGTGTGGCCGTAACCAAATTCTGTACTGTCGAGATTGTTGTGGCTAATATATTTTAGCATTCATGAAATCTATTACTGTATACGCAGACATATTGGCGGTAGTTTTATTCCACTATATTGGCGTTCTACACTGATCCACCAACCAAATCAAGAAAAATGTAAACAATTGCCAATTTTGGTTGGCAGAGTTCAATGTGACCAAGGTATTAAACTTGAAGTGAAAGTAATGTCCGAGCCTTTGTAATTGCCTGAAGAACCGTGATATGTCACTTGTCACTTATACCCATCATGTATAATTAGACAAATTAAGTTATTAATTTCGTGAAAGTGACAAAAATATAAAAACATGGAAAAAACACCAAATTTGCACCCGCCAATTTAAGCTGCATACAGTATATTGGAAAATAAGTGGCCCAGACATGTTCTACATTATTTTGTCTTTCGATGTATAAGTTGTCACTAGACTTGTACATGGCTTTGTTTGTGATATACACAATTTTGCTGTAACATTGGTATGACAGTAGGAACAAGACCTCGGTATGCATAGAGCTATAGATCTCTTGTTTATCACTTGATTCCTAGTAATTGCTCAAGTTATACCTTTGTGTTCCGTCTTTGTTGACAATGACATCTCTCCCAAGATTCATGTTGTGATCCAGAGCAGCAAGAAGGTTTCGACATCTGTATACAGGTGGGGAATATGAAAACCTCTTGGAACAATACATGAGAATATGCTGATGGAATCCTTCAAGATCTGCTGTACTCCTGCAATATAAACAAGTATGAATGGTCAATATGAAAGCATGTGTTTCTGGCGAACATATGATATGTTAGCACTAACACTTATAATCCATTTCAAGTTATAAATTGCCCTAAATATATAATTTTACTGTAACTCAATTCAATCACAGACATACTGTTTACACATGTAAATTGTTTTTCTGACTCACCGTGTCCTATGGCATATTAAAAATTGCAAACAAGAACAAAATACCATAATCAAATACAAAATTCAAACAGGGGCGTTTGGAGTGAGTACATCAGCTATCCTTACTCTCAATTCTGGTGATAAGGTAAAACATGTAACTATTTAGGATGTACAAACCATGAAATCAAACATACCTGAAGTTCAAAAAGTAACCAACTTTGTTGAGAAGTCTTTTGTCAAGCACTATGCTTGACAAATCTTTCAACACTGCTGCATCCTTCGATGCGTCAAGCCATGGCTTATGTCTAATATCATCAGCACTCAAAGGTGCATGTAGGCAACCTGCCATGCCATCACCATCTGGAAGTATCCATTCATGTGTGTTTGTAACATGATGAAGAACACTTCTCCAGATACTCTGAAATAGAATTGCAATAAACATTTTTAAACACATCTCTATTAGTGACCAGAACAATCATATATTCGTATCAAATTGAAAATCTAATAAATAGCCATTATGACTAAAGCTGTTCTTTAGTCATGTATATATCAAAGAATCTGTAGTTTAAAATGTATTGTAGGGAAATATTTTTAATTGCTGGTATTCGTTTGTCCCCACATAATTAGGCTGTTAAAACACCCACTTTTGCTGATGACTACTTCTTCAGAGAGAATGTGTGTTTGCAGCTGTATAGTAATTAAGTTATAACCTCCATCAGTGGATAATAGAAGTACAGTAATGTTACAAAAAAACACCTGAATGAAGATGAGAAGAATGTTTAGTATACATGGTCTACATTATTAACTGTTGCATCTCATCTTGCAGATTTAATCGATGTTTCTGACTTCCTAAATTTACATAGGTACTCCCAAATACCCGTAAGTATTTGAGAAATGTCTTTCAGAAGAATGAAGTAATCAATTATGATATAAAACAGCGATGAAAATAAATGCTTACCACAAATTGCCTGCAGCTGTTAGCTTCTTTGCATGCAAACCAGAAATGATTCACAATGTCTCTCGACCACTTCAGCAAAATGGAATTCTGTTTTTTCTGGGCAACCTAAATTTGAACAATCAAATATGAAAGATGAAGCAATAAAGAAAATGAGGTATATATGTGAACTTGTGGAAAGCGGTCCTAAATTATTTTACTAATGACTAAATATTTAATTAGAAAATTCCTTGAATGATCCTCAAAATCTAATATTACCATTGCAAACTTTAGGCATAGGTGGCCACTTGGTGTTGAACATTTGGTCCGAATCATGTAACCTAATTGTTTTCATCAAGAGCCCTGCTTGGGCAATCTTTATGAAATAAAAAATGTCCATTGACCATTCTATAAGAGCGGACACAACATTCAATCTAATTAATGTACATCATAACTGATTTAACTCCATAAGAATGTACAAGCTCACACTGATGTGCAGTTACCTTCACTATCTTTTTTCCAAGATTCTTTGCCACATGCCAAATATCGTGGGAATGCTTCAATTCTGCGTATCTTGACTCTGGAATATATACATTTCGAATTGCCTTACCCATACATAACAAAATTAACACGACAATATATATATAAAAACTCTGTTACTAGAGGGCAATGTTACCCCTGTCTAGCTCACCTGAGTAACAGAGAAAGTTTGTAATTTGATATGTATTTCATAAATAAAGACAAATATTTAGACCTAAATAGAAGATTAGATATTAATTATAGAATGTTAAAAATAGTTTTTTATCCTAGTGAAATCTTTTTCACCCAAAGACACAGTAATAAACTTGTCCGAGATTTCAATGATATCAACCATGTTCCATAATGATTGGGTTAAATTGTGATATCGAGTGATAACAGGCCAAATGTTGAAGACGTGCATGTGCGAGCACATTGTGAACTACAAAGGCATGCCGAAGTCACTAATGAAACATATAGATCATGCATAAAAACCTGTTCACTTTAACACTTTGTCAGAAATTGATTAAAATTACACTGGTTGCATTCATACTAGAATATTTTGCCAAACTTACTCATCAGTGCTCCAATACCCAGATGAGCATCAGTGACGACTTCATTTACTTCAACACCTTTATTTTTCAGTTCTGCCATTGCTCTCTGGAATCCTACTTTCTCCATGTTAACTGACTTTCGATCTGTGATGCGTTTATCCAGTGTTTGTAGAGTCAGAATTTTCTTTGTAGCATCCTCCATCAGAGTATAAGAACAGTACTGTGAACAGTGTCCAGGTGAATCATTTCTTCCATCACCTGTTTGAGTATAATGAATAATCAAATATAAATTCTAAAAGGCGATATTGTTCATTTTAATGGGCCTGAACCTACTTTATTCTCAGATCATAAATAATTCAATGTTTAATTTTATTTTGTTTTATCTACTTCACAGTTTGTCTGAAATAACATTTCAGTTATGTTAATGTCCTATATCTTCGTATGCAGTTTGACTGAACTATATTAAATACTTTTACAAACCGTATTAAATACTTTTACAATTATGCTGCGGACAATACAATTCAATAAAGGGAGGTTAATAAAACAAGAATTATGTCAAAAGCGCCTAGATGCATCCACTTCCCCCATTTCTCAAAATAAGATCAGGTTTCTGTAATTATGCTCGTACCGAGTGATGACACAAACAAAACTTTGTCAAGCTTGACATTAATGTACATAAAAATGGGCCTGTTTGCACTAATGATGGCAATAACCATAAAACAGCATTACGAGTACTTGATAGTATAAAATAATCAAATCTTGTTCATATGCCAACACAGCATATACAAGTTAAAAATGCTTGTCTGATTTCTTACACAAAGTCACAATACACTATACAAGCATAATGAAAATAACAGTCAAATCTTTGGTGAAAATGTTGGCAAAACAGATGAAACCATTAACACACCTTAACCATTCCATACCAGATAGGGATAGTATGGTTTAAGGTGACACAATAACAAGATTGGAAAATCAATATGATCATGATTTAAAGAGACAAGTAGGGAGCAATTTAAGATCTTACCTAATACAACAACTTGCTGACCCTGGAAATTGCTGACAATCTCTTGTTGATGTTCCAGCCAGTATTGGTCAACAGTTGGAATGAGATACGTGGACTGAATGCGGTGAAACTGGTCCGATGAAGGAAACTTCAAGTTTAGCATCTGGGCCCATAAACATAACTTCCCATAGTTGTTTCCCGAGGTCAATATGGCACCACAAACCAGGAAATCTCCACTGTGGAGTCTTTTGTTTAAAATTGGCTGTGAGCACCACTCTCTGCTCACATGACCTTTGCAACACACCTAAAAATAAGTGTAATACTGTAATAAACTGTCATACATTATATTTAAACTAAACGTTCCTTGTCCTAAAGCTGCTGATTACGAATCCGAAAGTCCGGGATTCGATCCCTCACCCAGCCGGGTAAAATAGAAATGCTCTCAGTGTTTGCCACAAAATAAAGTACTGCTAAGTAACCAGGAAAGTATTGGTTAGACTACTGGAAAGTACTGGTTAGAATACTGGAAAGTACTGGTTAGACTACTGGAAAGTACTGGTTAGACTCCTTGAAAGTACTGGTTAGACTCCTGGAATGTACTGGTAAGACTACAGATAAGTACTGGTTAGACTCCATGAAAGTACTGGTTAGACTCCATGAAAGTACTGGTTAGACTCCTGGAATGTACTGGTAAGACTACAGGAAAATAATGGTTAGACACCTTGAAAGTACTGGTTAGACTACTGGAAAGTACGGGTTAAACTCCTGGAAAGTACTGGTAAGACTACTGGAAAGTACTGGTTAGACTCATGGAAAGTACTGGTTAGACTTGTAGACAGTACTGGTTAGATTCTTGCAAAGTACTGGTTAGACTCGTAGAAAGTACTGGTTAGACTACTGGAAAGTACTGGTTAGACTCCTGGAAAGTACTGGTTAGACTCGTAGAAAGTACTGGTTAGACTCCTGGAAAGTACTGGTTAGACTACTGGAAAGTACTGGTTAGACTACTGGAAAGTACTGGTTAGACTCATGGAAAGTACTGGTTAGACTCGTAGAAAGTACTGGTTAGACTCCTGGAAAGTACTGGTTAGACTCGTAGAAAGTACTGGTTAGACTCCTGGAAAGTACTGGTTAGACTCATGGAAAGTACTGGTTAGACTCGTAGAAATTACTGGTTAGACTCCTGGAAAGTACTGGTTAGACTACAGGAAAGTACTGGTTAGACTCGTGGAACTCGGAATAAAATTCTCTACAACAAATTAATAATTGTTTCAAAACAAATATTTAGAACTGTCATCATTTGTTTCTTTTCAAAATATGTTGTGCAAAGTAAAGCATACCCATCTAAAGTACAGAGCTGAGCCTACAAAGTCATCCTTCAGTGAAAGCGCCTCCTTACAGCCACTAGTTGAACACTTGGTAACTGTTATGTCAGCCAACAACTTCAGTTGTGGTAGAAATGACAAACATAATGTGTCAGATGATAATTCATCACACTGACTGTCTGTTGATACTTTTATCACACCTGGTATATCATGAGACTCATCAACATCTTCCTCATCAATAGTGTTTGTGTCAAACTCTAACCCAAACTCTATTTCTTCAAATGCCATATCATCAATATCATCAGACCTAAAACAACATAACAGTACATGAATTAGCATTGTTATCTGAAAATGTTTTTTTATATATGACAACTTCAAAATGTTCAATTGCATTATCATAAATGTTGAATTTTCTGTTAGTCAATATAAAGTTGCCAGCCAAAAATATAGCAAGCAAGACAAGTTTACAGTGCTTTTACTTTTTATCATCATGAATTAAGAATTGCTATTACATGTATATTGTTCTACCACTTCTGACTGAGCTGTGTAAATATTAGTGTCTGCACTGTTACTCAAGGACAAACGCTTCAAATTCCCATTTTGATCATAGTCAACTGACTTAAATTAACTCAAAAATGTCTTATCATTACAGACAAATAAAACTTACAGGTTTTCTGACAAGACAAAACTTGGTTCGTAGTCTGGATCATCAGAGTCATCATAACTGGACTCCTGTAGGGTGATGTCAATGGAAATACTGAAAACAAAATTCAAAGTGTAAATAAATGATTTCAGACTTTCAATTGGGATGGCTAAAAGAAACATTCATTATGAAGACATGTGACCTAGCATTGTTAGCATGTTGTTAGACGTAGAAAACATTAAGCCATAGATGTACCTGAACAAGTTTCAAACCTTTTTTTCATCACTTTTGTTCTACATGAAAATATGTATAAAACTATGCTATGTTAAAAATATAAATAAAATGAAATTCAACTTACTCAAACGGATTTGCAAAAGATGACGACAATTTTTTTCCTTCAATGATACGCCCAACTTTGGTGGTCAGAGTCGGCAAATTTTTAGTCTTTGTACCAGTGGATCTACATATATAGAAATACACAAATAAAGAGTTAATACAAGAAAGTTGTTATGAAACAATCAGCTTTATCATCCAAGGTATTGAACAACCCGAATTTCAACAGAACTCAGTTTTTTTAACATTGGCTTCTGAATACAGTACAGAATAGCAAATATTATGCAGTACCCTAAAACAGTGTAGATAAGTCTTTTAATTTCCTTCAAATGTACAATTTGTAACTGCAAAATGATTAGTGAATTTCAGCATTTAGTATACGTTACCCTGAACTGGAATCATCAGAATGTATCACTTCCACGCCTGACATTTCTGGCTGGTCTCTGAAAAGATATCTTGCATGAGAAATATACATTTTTTAACATAACTAAAGTACGTAAGACAGCTAAGAGTAAAATCTTACGGTGATCTACTACACATCAAGTTGAACACACTCGTGCAACAGAATTCAAGCCAATGACACTTTATATAATCTGTTAAACAAATTGATAGCTTTACTGGTGCTGTTTATTTTTAAAATGTAATGATCAATGTTAAAATGGTAGAACTATAAGACTAATATGGCATGAGATTTTTTAGATAGGGCATGGAAAACATTGATGTTTACTTGTCTTGTGAGCTAAGCCCTGAGAGTTATTTTGTGAGACAATAGATAGATCTACATTCAAAATATGCCACTCAGAAAGAAAGCAATATATGTTCGTAAAAGAAAGAATTGTCATAATACAATTTTGACAGTAAAGTACCTCTCTGAACCACCAACTTCTGATGCAGATGAAATTTCTGAAATAGGTAGATTAAGTAGTCCTCGAAATCTTTGAGTGGCGTAAACATTTTCTTGTGATGGCCCTGGTGTTGAGCTTGGCTGATGAGATGGTCCAGGGGTTGAAGTAACACATTTCCGCAAATTGGATTCGTTGAATCTGAAACATTATTAATTGCTGGTATACAATGCATGCATTCACAGTCAGTCGAGAACAACCATACAATATTTCAAAAAGCATCATACCATAGCATCATCAATAGTGATGGATATTAGCACTGCTAAGTTATATAGAAGAACTTTAAGTACGAACTTAAACAGGACGAAACAATAATGATCCATTTTAATACACAATACTACAAAAAAATTTAATAGAACCATAAACATTCCAAATTATGAATATACTATGATTTATGACAGTTAGACATATCGATACATAAAGGTTGATATAATACTGGGTTGTCAAAAAAATCAAATTCAAAATATTTTTTACCTGTCGATCAGAATTTTGGCAAATTTTGCGTCCGACTTTACCGATAACTGAGCTTTCAGATCTCGCCAGCGCTCAAACTCCTTCCCAATATGCACCCGGGCCTTATCAAACGCCAAATTATACGCCTGTTTGCGTCTTTTCTTCGCAGATTCTGTCACAACTGACTTGCGTTTTCTTTTCTTAGTCGGATCGTCCGCCATTTTTTCAATTTTTGTTTATCTCATTAATATTCACGTCACGTGGTTTGAACATCGTAAATTTCCGGAAACTCGTTTAACTTCGGCAATTTCCGCTTCTTAAAAAAACTTCCAGTTTTTTTAAGTTTATGAATATTTAAATTCGGTTTTCAGAAATGTACGAAGGGATATATTCGGCCTTTATACGTTCATTATGTATATTTGTGGATATGTTAACTGTCTGTTATACGTTTATTCATTTTCTTTTTTGTCAAATATGAGCATAGTATTACTTTAACCCTTTCGCCGCCGTAGGCGACTCCAGTCGACAGCTACGCCGAGCGCCATAGGCGACTTTCGTCGACATTTGTAGGTGCTTAACCTTAGTGTGATTTTCACGAGTGTATATTTATTATGCGCACCGCGAAATGACTAATAAATTCAGAACGAGGCTGTCAAAGAGTTTTGCAATTTAATTGAAGAAAAAATCACAAATATTAACGTAATTATAGCCGTTTAAAGTTGTTGAAAGTTTTTGATCGATTGATCCTGATTCAAAATGGCTGCCGCTAGACGGAGGGGTCGATATACCTGCAATCAAGTCGTGGAAATGATCGCAAATGACAGTGACAGCGAGGGTCCGTTGATGGAAAGTGATGAAACTAGCTCTGATGGTAATTATTTTTTGTCTAGACGGGATTCTTGTTCGTAAAATCATGTTAAATATCCGATGTTTGTTGATATTGATCGAAAAATTTATGAAATAAAAATTACAAATGTTGAAAAAAAGTATATTCTCGGTACATTGACTGCAGTGTATAGCTTATGTATGCTCACTGTCACCAGTAGGCAGTAAATGTGTTATGGGTTTAACAAAGATGTATATAAGTAGTGTTACTCCTGTCGTGTAAATGAAATGTAATTCAATTGAAGCAAAGTTCGGTTTATGCTGAACAGCGAACGCCTTGGCACAGACCAGCTACACCGATCCAGATTATCAGCTATTTTTAATTGTATATACATGCAGACTTGTATATTATGTTGCCCTAACAGATACTTATTGTTTAGAATGCTACATTGAATATAACTTTTTACTTATGTGCTTTTATTATATTTTGCAGAGTCAGAAACCGAAGTTGTTCAAGTACAAGATCCGAGAGCTCGGCATGACAAGGAAAATCAACATTCTGGTCGTGGTACTTCTAATCGTGGTCGGGGTGCACAGCGTCGAGGTCGGGGTGTGCAGTGTCGTGGCAGGGGAGCACAGCATCGTGGCCGGGCAGGACATCGTCGTGGAAATATACTACAACCACAACTAGGACATAATGAAAATAACGGTGGTGAAGAATTGATTCCTGATATAGATCAACCTGTACCGGTAAATGAACGTAATCTTGAATGGGATATATATGATTGGATGGACCCTTATGATAGTGATTGGTTACCCGTATTTTCAGGGAGAAAGGGTGTACTTGTTGACACAGCAGACTATGATCCTGTTCATTATTTCAAGCTATTCTTCCCTGATGAAGCATTTGAACTTATCGCTAATGAGACAAATAGATATGCTGAACAATTCTTTGATAACCCTGCTGAGTTGCCGAGGTGCTCCAGGTTTCATAAATGGGTGGATACCGACAAGCATGAAATACAAGCATATATAGCTCTCCAAATTTGTATGGGAATGTGCCAGAAAAATGACATTGAAGAATACTGGTCTACGTTTTGGTTGACGGCTACACCTTTCGGTGAGATCATGCCCAGAAACCGTTATGAACTATTGACATCGTTTTTACACTTTGCTGATAATAACATTGAAAGACCTGAACGTGAAAGTCCCAACTTTGATAGACTTTGGAAAATAAGACCCCTTATGGAAATTTGTGAACCTAGGTACCTTGAAGTTTATGGTCCGAAGTGTGAGCTGTCCATAGATGAAAGTATTATTCGGTTCAAAGGACGTGTTAGCTTTCGTCAATATCTGCCGGCCAAACCATATAAATGGGGCATTAAACAATATGTGTTATGTGAGAGCAAGACAGGATACGCCTTGAAGTTTATGACATATACTGGGAAAGGCTCGATACAATTGGAGGATGGTTTCACCATTACAGAGAGTATCTGTTTGAAACTTCTGAATGGATTTGAAAATCGTGGGCACAAATTATTCACAGACAATTACTATACTTCCCCGTCCCTCTACCTTGAACTGATAAACAGAAATATTGGAGCAACTGGAACCGTTAAAGCTGGTCGCAAAGGGATGCCCACTGATATTCACCCTCAGAGACTGGCCTTGACTAAAGGTGATCACCCGGTATTCAGGCGTAGAAACAGAATGGTAGCTTGTGCCTGGCATGACACAAAACGCGTGCACTTTCTATCTACAACTGAAACCAACAATACTTTGAACAAACGAGTGCGTAATAGACTAACTGAAGGGGGGTTTAGAAGTGTTGAGAAGCCTGTAATAGCAGAGGTTTACAACCAGAACATGGGGGGAGTTGACCTGCTGGATCAGCGACTTGGAACTTATGCATATCCACACAAAAGTACTAAGTGGTATGCTACCGTCTACCACAGAACCAGGGAAGTGGCTCTAACAAATGGGTACACTGTCTACTGTCAGGATGCTGGAGCTGATGCTGTGTCATCTAAAGTGTTTAGGGAACTAGTTGTAAATGGACTGTTAAAGGATTTCCAACGTAAGATTGTGCGTAGAGGTAGACCGTCAACCGACAAGCCGGATCGACTTACGCAACGACACTTTGTTGGAAAGTTCTTGGATTCAAAGTACAAACCAGACTGTGTGGTGTGTAGTTCAAGGACTGATCCCCAATGGAAAAGAAAACAGACAAATTATAAGTGTCAGCAATGTGACTTACCAATGTGCTTTCTCCCATGTCATGAGATATTCCACACAAAGATGAACTATAAGCAAGAGGCTGCGCGTGTTGTGTATAACATAGAATAGAACAATGAACAGTGTTATGTGATATGATAAGCTGTAAATGAATGTATACTGTGTATACATATATAGTGTATAAATCAGTGCTGTTTTAAGTGCTTTAATATTTAATTATGACTGAACTCTATCATTCTAAATGAAATTAAATATTATTTTATTGAAATAATGTGCTGCAGAATTAAGTTTTTCCATTTCAGAAATATCAGATGAGACATGTTTGACATTTTATAGCTAAATGTTTGATATTAAATGATGTATTTAATTGTTATCTGTTTGTGTTCAAAAGTTGAACTTATTATCTCAAAAAATAAAAAAGTTATGACAATTTCAGTATTGTGTCTGTGAGTTTCTTAGAATGTTCCAAATATATTTGGCACTGAGCGGAACTTTTCGCTACATATTTGGCGGCGAAAGGGTTAAGTCAAAACTAAAAAGATAACTTATAAAAAAAAAATTGGGGGAGAACTGTCTGCATATTTCAATTTTGGGAGAGAATCGTCAGGGGAGGAAACGGTTAGGGAGAGAACCGTCAGGGGGAGGAACTGGCAAGGGAGAGAATAGTCTGTCATTCGGCTGGACGGCTATTTTTTTTATTGACTGAATCGAGTGCCTGTGCATCAAACAGGAAGAAGGCAGAAACAAAGTGACAATTCTGTCCGAAACACGAGATCATCAGCTTAGTATTATCGATAAATATTTCGATGAAAATCATGTGATGTTTTTTCCTACGTGTAAACGTTCCATTAGTTCAATACTTACCTTAAAATGTAGCAAATGCACAGACAAATCTTCCAAATGGCGTTCTTTGGCTTTACCGGATGAATGACATCACGCGTTCATACGTCATTTCCGATACAATCCAGAGTTGTCGTTCCTGCGATTCGTCGACTTCTCCAACCGAATATTATGATATAAAATAATGATTATATATATTCGTTACTTGGCGTAGTATATATGTGTATGTATATCATAAATCGTTTTGATAATCAACATGGATTTACAATATGTTATATCTGGGACCAAGATATACAGGGATTGGCAACGGGTGCGATAAAGCAATAATTCGACAGAAAGCTAATAAAATTGTCCTTTTTCTGATTATAAAGTTGTGCATAACTTAATTGTTTTGCTAAGTTTTATGGCGAGTTAAAGTGCTTCGGGTAATGCAAAGTTGGCAAAAAATAAACCCGGTACGTTTGCTAAAATATCAATAATGTCAACATTTTTACGGTCATTTTCACAAAATATACATGCATAAAAAGCTAAGACAATAGACATTCGTGTAATTATAAATTTATGCATTTCTTAATTATTTTGTAAGTTTTACGGCGAGTTAAAGCGATTCGGGTCATGCAAAAACGGTACCAAACTAAACCCGGTCCGTTTGCAAAACTACCAATTAACATAACATAGCATGTAAATTTTTGGTATTCAGAAATGAGTTCCGTTGTCATTTATATTTTCATACTTCGATAATCCGTTTGTTTCTCGTTTTCTCACTGACTATTATATGTTCTGTAGTCGTTATTTCGTGTAATCTACAAATAAAATATATACGGAGATTTATTACACAATTTTGTTGACTTATTTGGAAGTCGAGTGGTTCACCGACTAAGCTGACTTGGAACCTCAGTCAACCCATTAGGCAATAGCTTTGAACTCTATTAAACCGTAAAGTCTCCTTCGAGATGCGATGGAATTCAGGTGTGTTACATTCCTACCTGATTCAAGCATTGTCCAAACGTTTCTGGTCTTATGTACTATTGAGAACATTTACTGAACCAGGAATAACTGGCTAACACACGGTGGTCACTTATATATACGGTGGTCACTTATATACGGTGGTCACTTATATACGGTGGTCACTTATATACCATGGTCACTTATATATACGGTGGTCACTTATATACCATGGTCACTTATATATACGGTGGTCACTTATATACCATGGTCACTTATATATACGGTGGTCACTTATATACCATGGTCACTTATATATACGGTGGTCACTTATATACGGTGGTCAGTTGTTGTATATGCTTTTATTTATCGTCGCCACCGGTTTCCCACATGGGCGACGCCTCCGGAAGAATGTTAGTCATATTAGATTTGGAGGATAGTGCATGATACAGAAGATGCCCCAGTTCCAGAAGCACCCCTGGTTCTTTTACGTGCTCGATGTAAAGCATCATACACGGGACCTCGGTTTTTAAAGTCTCGTCCGAAAGACTGTTAGTACAGTCAGTGATGGAGCGGGGAATCGAACCAGCGATCCTGGATTACAAGTCCAGCGTTTTACCACTGGACCACTGATCCGCTATATACGGAGGTCACTTATATACCATGGTCACTTATATATATGGTGGCTAAGCTTGGCAATTAAAGCATTAAAATTAAAAACTGTCAAAAATAATAGAACAGTTTGTCTTTAATTTAGCTGTTTAATACTCGACAGTTTGCAGTGATAATCAGTTTACATTTTATTCCGGAAGTGGCGTAAGAATAACAGTTAAGTAAATCGGTTAAAAATAGTGCGCAAAACAAAACCGAGAGGGAATATTTTTGAGAACTACACAAAACAGCTCAATTCCTTTAGACAGTATACTCGGTAAAAAAAGTCTTGCGACACGGAATATTTGTTTGGTAATTTATCAGAATGCATTCAAAACCTATATAAACTATTTATTTTTGGAAAGTTTAAATCATGGCCTGTCGATTGGTTCTTATATAGCGCTAGTTACACCTCTATTGTTTTAATGAATACCGTTAAAATCACATAGGTTAGAGAGTCAAAAGTCAGAAAATTGAATGCTTTTCCACTGAATAATTGATTGTATTAAAGGCTATTAATGAATTAACTCAAAGTCACAAAAATGGCGATTTAGACTTACATTAGTTTTCTAGCACTTGTTTTGAAAATAAGAGTTCAGCGATCGACTGTCTCAGAAACGATTTCTTATGCTATCACATAGAATTAGTAATGTGTATAGCCACCAAATGGTCGCAAGTGAGGCTCGACAATTTCGTCACGATAGCGCTGGCCGGTCATAGTGCTGGAACGACAACAAGCTTCGTTCTACCATGGGAAGTAATGCCGGTCCATACCATCACTGATCCACCTTTTCCAGCCACCGTCGTCATAACGGTGCATTCAGCATGTCGTTACCTACGTCTGCGCTTACGTCCATCAGTATTGTGAAGGTGATTCGTCGGTAAACAACACTGACCTCCATTGCTGTCTCTTCCATCCGACGTGTGCATTGCAAAATGCAAGTCTAGCCTGACGGTGACGTTGGAGCAGACGTAGTTTTTTTGAGGGCACACATGATTTAAACCTAAAACTATGGATGCGGTTTTTAAGTGTCTGTAGCGATACTTGTCTAGCACCAGGGCCTCTCCGTAACATTAGTCTCTGGCGAACGTCCACACTAGAGAGGAACCTGTTTCTGGCGACGGACACTTCCACATATCGGTCTTCCTGGTGTGTAGTAACGCGCGGACGGCCAGACCTACGTCTGTCGCTGACGGATCAAGTGGTTCTAAACCGCCTCAACAACCTATAAACAGTAGCTCTGTCTACACCAAACAGAAGTCCGACGACTACAGCGCTCCAACCTGCCTGCAAATGTCCGACGGGCCGCCGCCTGTCGTCGTTTGATAAATGAATAAGCCGACGATTTTGATTCATAATGTCTGATAATGATTGATTTTTAAAGAACACTCTGTAACAGATATACAGGAACAACAAATGGAATGAAGAATTTGAGCGATAAATGTATTGGTATTGATTACATGTAATGTGAAAAACTCGTGAATTTCCTGACTTTTGACGCTCCAGCCTAGGCGATTTTAACGGTATTTATTAAAAAAATAGAGGTGTAACTAGGGCTATATCAGAACCAATCGACAGGCCATGAGTTAAACTTTCCAAAAATATATAGTTTATATAGGTTTTGAATGCATTCCGATAAATTACCAAACAAATATTCCGTGCCGCAAGACTTTTTTTACCGAGTATATTTATACCTATGAAAAGGAAACAATTCTGGCTTCTAATGATACTAAATAATTTTGTTAGAGTTATTAAAGCAAATGTCGCGGGAAGTAGAACTTGTGAAACAACTATGTCAACTTTGACTCCATGCCTACGGATCGCTCGACATGATGAAGAAATAATATTTATAAATTCATAAAGTATATGTCTAAATATATATAATCTGTAAATATCAGGTGCTTATTCACATCCAAAGTGTTTGAACGTCAATTTGAAATTATAGATAAACTCGTGAAAAATAGAGAAAATTGCGTATTTTACCAATTTGTAGCAAGTCTATAGGACAAACAGACGGACACAACTGGTTCAAATGATAATATATCTGTACGGATGACACATAGGTTCAAACTACGACCAATATATTGTCTAAGTTAGTTATACTTATCTCCATTGCCCCAGTGAAAATCTCCATTGCCCCAGTGAAAATCTCTGAGAATTCACATATATAAGTATTGTACATGCAAATTTTAAAGAAATTAATCATATTTACATAATCAAAATCGGGTTAATGTGTGTTAGTTTACAAGTTTACATGGTAAATATAATAGAGAGAAATCTCCATTGCGCCGGTGAAAACATCTCCATTGCCCAAGTGAAAATCGTTACAATTGTATTCGTTTACAGTAGATCTATCATAACATATTTATAAACAATATCTACACATTTATATACTACAGTTTGTCGAATATGTGACATATTTAAAGTATAAATCGCTGTATATTGAATTTCAATCTCCATTGCACCCATTGCCCCCACAAATCTCCATTGCGTATTTTAGTCATACCGGAGACGCACGATTGAAATACACAGAAAGTAGTCCGGCATATGTTACACGTCATACCTATGTGATACGGAATTTGAAAACCACACTGACGTGATACGGAATTTTTATTCCGGCGGTCCGTATTTGTTAAAAAAATACTGGGTGTATTTTGGACAGAACATTTATGGGTATATAATAACTACAAAAACAGCTTCCTCCCACGCACCATCAGGGATTGGAATGCCTTTCCACCAGACCTGCCTGAAATTACAACTGTGGACGACTTCACGCTTCGTCTACAGTCTCATTACACAGCCTAAGCACACTGTGGGTTTTTATTTGTTTTTAACTTTACTGTATATACCCATTGGGGTTTTAACCATTTGATGGCGTTACTTGCCCGCGATGCATCAGCCCTGGGCAGTATCAACATAGAAGAAGTAGAAGTGAGATCATGTAGCCGTTTGCGCTTTATACCGTACATGAATTATATATCACGTGATTAGAAACATAAACATTGAAGACAAGAGGCTGCAAAAACTTCTTAACTCCGTTTCTTGGTAATATTAATATTATTCATTTTTATTTCTTTATAGCGCGATTCTGTTTACTCAGTCACTAATTATTGTGACATTAACATGTTGTACACACTTCCATTAATGTTGAAATCGACATGATTAAGTCAATAAACTTCCTTGTTGACGTCCGGTATGATGACATATTGAAAGCGTCTGTAAAACACAGATTATTGAGCATCATACGTAACAGAGACAGAGATCTGTCGGGGCAAACAATTGAAGGGGAGTTGTGAAAATCTCACTTTGACACTGGAAGAATTTAGGAAATATCAGCTTCACATAACTTGTCAATGAGTCCGACTTTTTGGTGAGAAATTTAGCCCATATTTTTGTAGCTACAAATATGTTTAAATGCAATCTTAGGCCCCTAAAATGCTTCAAAGCTTGGAACCGCTGTATAAAGTTGAGGGATTTTTGCTTGAAAGCATTCTCACCCCTGATACTGTATTTAAATGCATTGATAAATGTACAATGTGTATCGAAATAGAAAGTGACTACGGGTACAGATCCGTACCTCTAGAATTCGCTTCTAGGGGTACGGGAGTCCCGTGCTCTTATATATCATACCAAGGATAGGCTACGGGTACGGGAGTTTATAAATATAACACATACTCGGATCAAATAAGTGAAAGATATTAAAACAAATATCAGTATATACGCTATATATAAATGTTTATATTTTGTTTGTTGTTAATTATACGACGAAACCGCCATTTTGGTTGATACTATTGTAATGACAAAATTGCAATTAAATATTCGGCACGTTATTTTCCGAGACGACAACGATATTCCGCAACACAACACTTGTTTTAGTATCAACCAAATTGGCAGTTTTGTTGTATAATTAACGACAAACAAAATATAAACATTTATGTAGCGTATATACCGATATTTGTTTTAATATCTTTAATTTATTTGATCCGAGTATGTGTATTTATAAAACTCCCGTACCCGTAGTCTATCCTATGAAGGATATCTACGAGAACGGGACTTCCATTACCCCTAGAATCCGACTCTAGAGGTACGGACCCGTAGCCACTGCCATCAAAATATAATAGACATGAATTTATTAACCAAAATGTCTAGAATTACTCTCTCACTTTTAATTTGTGGTTTCTTTGTATATTGTGATTTATGTTGCGTATATTCATTTTCAGGTGCTAACAATGGGTGTGGACATCAGTACTTACCGATGTAGAGTTGGACGGTTTGTTCCACATCATGGCACGGGTGTGATATGTTTACCAATCAACTTTAGCCAATTGATCGAAATAATAGGGGCTGTTTCCTTTGTTAGAATATTACTTGTTATGGCAGGGATTGAACAGAACCCTGGACCCCAAGGTAGGCATTTTCTGTTTTGTATTATTGCCTCTATAATAATTTCTCTTGTACCAAAAAGTCAGAAATTACAGGTATATTCAAACAGTGAAATGGTGACCAGAACAGCTATTCAGCATTATGTTGGTGTATATAAACATTTGAATATGAAAACTTAACTAGGATTATTTACATTTTAATATCAGATACAGAAGATGGAACAAAATCACAAGAGGTAACTAGTATTAATGTTGCCTAATATTTTAACAAACAACGGGCATCCATCTATTGCTATATATTGACATCATGCATGTATTTTGTGGTGTAAATTGTTAGAATTTCCTTGTTTAATTTTGGGTTTTTATTATGATTTCAGATCAATATCTGTTTAGATATCAATATCTTCTCATTGATATTGGTACTAAAGTTCTGAGAGAAATATTCGATGTACACGTTGGTCATGACTTTGCCGCTTACTTGAATTCAAACAGTGCTGCAAGTAAAACACTTACTTCTTTGATGACGGGCAAAAGTCGTAAAATTACTGCTGACCAGGAGAAATTGCTTCCCCCTAAAGAGAAAAAACCAAATTCATCTATGTACGATATAACCTTGTTGTCCTGTCTACTGAGAAATGTTTGTGGTTTAAGTCCTGCTGGAGATCAAGTATGGATGAATCCTTTACCTACAGACCATAGCATAGAAGCGGATATTACACGATTGAAGAAATGCAGAAACGAGGTATGTATTAGGGGAAAATGTAGGAATTACTTTTCAGCTTCGGTTTACATATTTGTTTACACCTCTTCTCCTGAAAATGATATCAGCTTGAATTATATAAACATGTTTATCATCATAAGTAGAATGATATCAGCTTGAATTATATAAACATGTTTATCATCATAAGTAGAATGATATCAGCTTGAATTATATAAACATGTTTATCATCATAAGTAGAATGATATCAGCTTGAATTATATAAACATGTTTATCATCATAAGACTTAAGTAGAATGATATCAGCTTGAATTATATAAACATGTTTATCATCATAAGTAGAATGATATCAGCTTGAATTATATAAACATGTTTATCATCATAAGTAGAGTGACTACATGTCAATGCACAACCGGGAATCTTTCATGCAGTTTGTCTGAATTATGACACTTTAACAACTAAGCAATGTGTGTTGTGTGGTTAAAATATTTGCCACAATTACTTTCAGTGGATACAAGTTTTATTGTTATTTGAACGATTTAAAGGCAGAATATCAGGTCTATCCATTTTTACCCTCTTTGAAATCTTGAACGCTTGTAAAATGCCTTTAAATCTTAATTTCCCTAATTGGATCTTTGACATCTCCTGAATATTTTTATATTATGATCTCCTAATATTGTCAACATGTCATTGTATCTAGCAGTCTTTAATGTTGGCACAGTAACAATGATTCAAGGTTCTGTTTCTAATCTATGCTCAACAATGTCTTACATTTTAATGTGTAGATTGAATGTATTGACTGTATTGATCTGTCTTTGTCTTTTTACTGGAAGTAATTGAGGTATGTTAGAAAATGATGAAAATAGGGTTTTTTCGGCGTAGCTGTATGTATACATAACATTGATTTTAACCTACATTTTTACCAACAAAATGTTGTCCTCGATAAGTGCTTTACACTGCTTTATTTTAAACTCTAGTGACAAATAATTTATAACGGGCGTATTTTGCGATGGTAAGCGCTCTTGTTTTTAAAGATATTTCTTGTTTCAGATAATGCATATATATGGATACTTCACGTATATCAGAGAAGGATTTCAATGATAAATGGCAAGAGTTGGTTGAGGTAAATATTTAATGAAGTTGTAACAAGTCTAACGATATTGAAACATTATTTTATTCACATGAATTTATAACTGATAATGACAGGTAAATACATTTGCAGATTATCATCACTTTGAGATCCTGGTTTCAGTAAGTAAACAGTGAATAGGGAATGTAATATTCACACAACCTTGCCCGTGGAGGGGGGGGGGGAGGGGGTATTATGATTCCAAGTTACTAAACTAACAATGATTAGAAACAGGAAGTGTATGAAACATAACTGTAATGGCAGGGATATGTGATGGGTGTGGTATTGAATAGATCTAAAAACGATGGGGACTTGGTATAATTAAACTATGTCGACCATTTTTGCGTTATGGTGTTCAGGTGTTATAACTTATATAGATAGCCCTGATGGATTATGTAATAAAACATCGTAATTTATCACTAACATAACATAGTCATTGTTCAGAAACCAATTGCCAGCATATACAAATACAAGTATTAGATTTCACTAAATAGGACATTTCAAATACTGGTGCAAATTAAGATATTTTTGTCTACACGTATACACAAACTGTTGTATGTGTTTCTGTGTAAACCGAATAATTGAGATGTGTCATTGTACAATTACTGTAAAACCTCACTTTAAGACCATCTCAATAATAAGACCACCTCAATAATAAGACCACCTCAATAATAAGACCACCTCAAAATAAAGAACACAATTTGCAAGTCCATTTTCATTGATTTGTTCTTTATTCAACCTCAATATGAAGACCACCTCAATAAGAAGACCAGTTTTCAAGGGATCTTATTGTGGTCTTATTATCGAGGTTTCACTGTATATGCAATGTAAAATAAAGTCCTAAATAGCCATGGAATAGTTGACTAGAATAGAATGGTCAAATCATGTTTGAAAGTCTTACAGCAATACCTCCAAAGTGAGTGCAGAATGGTACGTACTGTGTTGTCTAGAAATGAATGATGACAAAATAGTAGAAGAGGTCAGAGTTTCAGGATGTTACATCTTCTGTGAAACACAATATCACACCTTCTTGTAATCATTGTTAGATAGAGCTTCCTGGGTAACTGACCAGTACAGTACTTGCGAAGTTCAGGAGTCGGGCTCTCTTCCCCTGTAACCTAACAGGTCCATTGTAAGTCACTGATGAGAAGTTAAAAAATGTCTAACTTATATACATATATAAATAGTAAGTCCAGTGATTGTGTTTATTTTACTGGTTACAGAGTAATCTTGGATTTAAGACAACCTGATAAATGGACTCAGTGGTCTGGTATGTGATAAACACAAATATTGACCATCAGAATAGGGCTTTTTGATAGAATATAAATGTGCTTTGATGTTCAGTTTTACATATGCAAGGATATGGAAGTGTTCATATAATAATAATAACAGTTCTTTATTTAAAGATGGAAGCTTGTTAAGACGATAAGGCTTATCTCACTCGAGGCCATCTATCAAACCTCATAAACAGCACAATCATACAGGTAATGCAAATATACAAACAATACAAAAACATTCATACGATGCTGATGAAAACATCATAAAACAGTTTCATTACAACTTGCAGTAGTTAACAAACACAAAAACAGATGCTGTACACATACAGAGAAACAATAATGACATACAACAGCAGTGACCCAGTATATTATTGAGATAAAGATAATATTTGACATTACAGACAACCAGCCGATGTGTTTCTTACTAATCTTTACTTTTCTCTCTGCAGATTCTAAACAGACTCAATAATTCTGCAGGAATAAGAAACTTGACGAAATTGATAAGTGATGCCAGGTACATGGACATCAATGAAGAGCTAAAACAACGGTATCTTGAAACAATAAAAGCGTGGGTTACAATGGATTGTTTGATGGACAAAATACAAGAAGATATTGCTGAGGTGAAACCTGGTCAGTCTGACATACAAGAAGATGCTGCTGAAGTGAAACGTGGTCAGTCTGACATACAAGAAGATGTTGCTGAAGTGAAACGTGGTCAGTCTGACATACAAGAAGATGCTGCTGAAGTGAAACGTGGTCAGTCTGACATACAAGAAGATATTGCTGAAGTGAAATGTGGTCTGTCTAACATACAAGAAGATGTTGCTGAAGTGAAACGTGGTCAGTCTGACATACAAGAAGATGTTGCTGAAGTGAAACATGGTCAGTCGGATATACAAGAAGAGGTTGCTGAAGTGAAACGTGGTCAGTCTGACATACAAGAAGATGTTGCTGAAGTGAAACGTGGTCAGTCTGACATACAAGAAGATGTTGCTGAAGTGAAACGTGGTCAGTCTGACATACAAGAAGATGTTGCTGAAGTGAAACACGGTCAGTCTGACATACAAGAAGATGTTGCTGAAGTGAAACATGGTCAGTCTGACATACAAGAAGATGTTGCTGAAGTGAAACATGGTCAGTCTGATATACAAGAAGAGGTTGCTGAAGTGAAACGTGGTCAGTCTGACATACAAGAAGATGTTGCTGAAGTGAAACATGGTCAGTCTGATATACAAGAAGAGGTTGCTGAAGTGAAACGTGCTGTGGAAATGCGACAGAATGTCCAGCAACATTTTGATGAATTTAAAGGTACTTAACCTTTTTTTTATAAAGATGTATACACAAATCTTATACAAAATACTTCATATTTTCAAACATTGGTCTTTTATTGAAGTTTACAGGGGTAATTGAGTGTATATTATATATGGTATAGAAGAGTAATACTGAGGTGGATAGAGCATTACACACGTGTAGACTTAGATTAACATGCATGTGTACAGATTCTGATACAATATACAAGTTATGTCATACATGTGTACAGATTCTGATACAATATACAAGTTATGTCATACATGTGTACAGATTCTGATACAATATACAAGTTATGTCATACATGTGTACAGATTCTGATACAATATACAAGTTATGTCATACATGTGTACAGATTCTGATACAATATACAAGTTATGTCATACATGTGTACATATTCTGATACAATATACAAGTTATGTCATACATGTGTACATATTAAGTACAGTAACTATGTTTTTCATATCCAGATAATTTTTGCTGCACATTGTCAAAACTTGACTAAAGCTGTAATAGTGATAGGCATTTGTAGAAGAATTCTCTGGGCAATGTTTCATCAATACGTTCTTACCTTTTGTAGTGTTTGTTTTTTTCTTTTCAGATATTCAGAAATATTTGGTAGACTTCAACCAGCGTCGCTGTAAGACCTTACCAGTGTCACCGTTGTTTCAGAATAAGGATGAGAATCTATCGAGTATATATAAATATCCTACCATGTATAGTGTAAAATGTAATGGAGAAAAAACTAAAGAGAAAAAACAAATATAATGTTATGAAGATATATTTTGTAAGGATGGTCATGTACTTGAGGAAATACACATAGTCGGTGATGCAGGTGTTGGTAAAACATCGTTCTGCACATACATGAGTTGTTTATGGTGCTATGCAAAGAGTGAGGATAAATTAGGGGACGAATACGAAGTATTACAGAAAGATGTTGAATATATGTCCAAGTTTGAATTTGTGTTTTATGTAAGTCTTCGTGATACTTGCCATACTCTCATCGTTGATATGATTATAGAACAATTGTTTGGAGACAATAAGGAAAAGTATCAAATCCTCATAGGCACTATTTTAAGAGAAAAACGAACCCTTATTCTGATGGATGGTCTCGACGAATGGGTGCCATCAAAAGTAGCTGGTAGAAAAACTTATGAACTACCAGACAGAATATATTCCAAGAATTGTGTATATGTGACGACCACTAGACCTTACAGAATAGAAAGTGTTCGACTGTCGCGTAAAGATTTGGATCATCAGGTGGAAATGAAGGGTATCTCTGGAGAGTCGTCCATGTCTTATATTGAAGATGTTATACAGTACATGAATAAAGAAAATTCTGATAACAGGAACTTGACAGATTTCATCAGTGATATGAAAAAGTGCAACTTTGATGATATGTTGTGTATTCCTATCATAGCTTCACACTTGGTGGTTCTATGGTTTGAACAGACATTGACAGATATGCCTAGAGCACTTATTTATGCTAACATTTTAGAAATGCTGTTTAAAAGAGCTGAAAAGAAAGGAGTTGACATTCCATCATCTACAGAATCTAAATTTCAGCATATTCCTGATTCCCTCTCAGGGTTGAAGTATTTAAACAAACATGTTTCCTTACTATATAATGTATGTCATCTTTCATTTAGATCATTATTCAAACTAGATGAAAATGCATCAAACCTTGTATTTACTGTAGATCAGTTACAAGATGAACCATATTGTTTTACTCATGCAGAAACTGACTTCCTGTGTAAAATTGGTATTTTATCAAAAAATGAGGTTTTTGGATGTTACTCAGTAGAAAAGTTGAAAATCAGTTTTATACACAAAAGCTACATTGAATTTTTTGCGGGGTTGTTTATTTCGTCCTCTGATATCGGTCAATTATTTGATACACAATGGAAATTAAGCTATGTTTTGCAATCTGAAAATATAATTTTGTTACTTGTTGGATTTTTTTCTGAAGGAGGGAAAATTTTATTAGATAATTTATATCAATTGATGTCTGATGATTTGTCATTATGCAGAAGAAATGCTATATTTCACTATGACAGTGATTCTTACCAACAACAAATCGAGTCACTACAGAATGTTGTAATCAAGTGTTTCAAGGAAGTCAGTAGATCTAATGATCCAAATATTGTACTAAAACTTGAAGATTTTATTTTTGATCACAATTCTAATGTTGACATTTTGAAACAACTTTTATTGTTAAATACAACCTGTGTAAAATCAATTCATTCTGTTAGTGGTACATATTATGGTGAGTTTGATCAGATCAAAAATCTACAATGTTTACATGTTGGTGACGTGTTGTCTGGTGATTATGTAAAATTCACTGAGTGCATGTTACAGAATCATTCCACACTGCACACTGTTTGTATTGAAGGTAGTGATGGTAAACCGACACCTACATTGATACCAGAATTACCTGTGAGGAAGCACAGTCGCGTTAGATCATTATCCCGGTTATTATTTAAAATGCAACCTGTGAGAAGTCTCCAACATCTGACATCATTGTCTCTGTCTGGTGTTAACATGCAACATAACAATTTACATGATCTTGTGAAATTTCTGTCTGACAATGTTCTCCTTGAAAATATCAAATTGTCCTGTGTGTCTTGTGTTAATCACCCCAGGTATGATGATAGTGACTGTACATTGACTCTAAATCTTCCACATCATACAAAACTCACTTCATTATATCTGGAGGTTGTTAATATTTTATGTAATAATGTCAACACTTCTAGTTTAAAGTACATGGCATTGTCTCCATTCTCTGAGAGGATTGTTAGTTGTTATATTGATGTATTTAACTGTATTAAGTATTCACAACTTGAACATCTTCATGTCAATGGATCTCACATGTATAAGATTACAATACAATGAAAACATTAACATGTGCAGTGAAAACTCTTCCATATATCAAGTCACTAGAACTGTGGAACATGAAGTTACCTGATGATGTTTTATTACAACTACATCCTGATGTAACACAAGTGAAGATAGTACTGTCTGGTGTCACAATGAGTCGTCAATATTTTCACTGTATCATTGAAAGTTTTGTAAACAATAAATCTGTGATAAAAGTTGTGTTAGGTAGATGTAAGATTACATCAGTTAATGGTGCAACTCACAGAGAACTGTCAATGGAGGAGTCGGTGGATTATATGTCTGAGTATCTTACATCAATACCTACAGTAAACATCACATATAAAGATGATGAAATTTTACGCTTTGAAACAAGAATTTGTCAGTAAATGTTTGCTTTGGTCTGTAAACATTTTACGTAAAATTATGATTTTATAGACAAACTTGAATGAACACCTCAACAAAATGTGCGGATTTTATACGAACAAAAATGGCCGTAACTTTTATATTTCTGAACGGAAACATGTCATGTGACCATGCATTCTCTTAATTAGATCATTTCCCCACAAGATGATATGCGTTCCAATTTGAAATTCCAAACTTTTTTTGAAGATATTCATAAAATGTCACTATTTGTTGTGAAGCATCATTGTTGTGTTTTTGTAAACTATATTCAAGTTAATTCCACACAATTTTAACAGAATTATCATAAAATAGTGTTTATTTAATATAATATTTTTTTTTCTAATTTTAAATCAAAGTGAATTGAATGTAGGAGTAGAAATCCACCAGATTCATTGCAGTTTGATAATTGTTTATTGTCTTAGCAACTTAAATATTTAGATCTTTGTAGTAGTAATCAACTGTAAAATTTATTTTATCTCTTTTTGTTAAAATTCTTAGGTGTGAAAAGATGCTAAAATGTTTCAAAAAATGAATATATTTTAGGCCCAGGTAACTAGTAAGCTATTTGGATTGTGTGTCAGTAAACCATTTCTTTCACAATGGCATCTCTCAAACTACTTCATAGATTTCTACCATATCTGGCCGGAAATATCATCCTATGGTATGGATTTGTGATTCAGTAAATTTTTGCCCTGAGAGATGATATGGCATGTTGCGCACAGGTTCCATGTCTGTAGCTCAAAGGTCAAGGTCACACTTGGAGGTCAAATGCCAAAAATGGGTCTAAAACAATTTGTCCAGACCATTACACTGTCATTTATTGGGGGATTTTCCAATTACTTGGCACAAATGTTCACCATGAAGATATGGTGTTTTGCGCACAGGACACATGTTTGTAGCCCAAAGGTCACACTCGGAGGTCAAACATCAAAAAATGAGTCAAAACATCTTGTCCAGAATATCTCACTGTCATTTACTGGGGGATTTTCAAATCACTTGGCACAAATGTTCACAAAGGTGACCTCATGTGTTGTGCAAGACCCTTACCCTACCAGTACATAGCTCAAGATCAAGATCACACTTAGAGGTCAAAATTAAAAAATGGTTGTATTACATATGCACTGTATAGCATTATATAACTGTATTCTCTTAATCTCTTGACAATTGGAGGGCTCAACATGTTACGCTACTAGTCCTTTAATTGTTTCCAAAATTACTTCCTGGAATAAATTGTAAAAAATCATAATTATCTGAAGGCATTCTCAGCTGAAACAGCTGCAAGTTTTGGCTCGCATCTCGCTGTAAAGTTTGGTTCATACTTCATACAGTTTCTTGGAAATTTAAACTGAAGGTAAACATTACAGACCCAGACTCTGTGTGCCTCCTGTTTGTATTTAGATAGTTTACATGTATGAAACAAATAAATGTTTATTTCTCTGATTCTGTTACTATTGTATCATAATATTGTATTACATATTATCAGGATTAATCTGCAGAATTGCACAATAAATTACCATTATAGACACAGATTTTTCCATAGCAACACTTTTTACACTACAAATGTAAATAATGTATATTACCCCGATTTATCTATTTAACTGTGTTACATTATTATTCAAGTTTGATTATTACTGTATTTTTCTGATCTTGAGATTTCAAATGTGTGCTGTATAGTCAATATCCAGTTTTCATTGTAGTACTGTTAACTATTTATATTATATCACAATGTCATACTGAAGTTATGTTTTATACTTTGAACTCACTCAGTTTTCTGGAAGTGTATATTGTGACCTACTTAGGGGTTTATTGCATTCTTGAAATTTTCATGTGAACTGTCATGATTTTTATGTCCCCCTTTTGACATCAGAGTTGGGGGGGGGGGGGTATATTGGTGGTAGATCATCTTTCCAGCGCGATTACTCCTCAAGTATTTGGCGTAGATGTGTGAAGTAAATGAACCTTAAAATGATTTTATGGTCATTAGGGTGAAAGGTCAAGGTCAAACTGACCATTAGATGGAAATCCTTTTCCATGCAGTAACTCGAGTACACTTTGTCCTCCCGAGTCCTAAATTGACAGGATGATTGCAGAGTGCAGATGAAATCTTTCACTATTAGGGGTCACTGGGTCAAAGTCAAACTGACCATTAGGTGATAAATCCTTGTCTGCCCGATAACTCAAGTACTCTCTGGCCTCCTGAGTTCTAACATGGTTAGAGGATTGTCTGCAGATTGTAGATGAACCCTTATTGATTTTTGGGTTTACATGGTTGAATGTCAAGGTCAAACTGACCTTTAGGTGGAAATCATCCAGTGTGGCATCTCTCGTCCCGACTTCGTAGGTTGTAGATGAACCCTATTGATTTTAAGATCAATGGGCAAAGGTCATGGTGAAATTGACCATTAGGTGTAAATCTATGTCCATCCGATAACTTAAGCATTGTTGAGCTTTTATACCAACAACCCTTGCATATCATCCGTAGTCACTTTTATGATGATATTATTTAAAATCCTCTCAGCACTGCATATTCAGGGGGGGGCTAATATTTTTCAAACATTTCTCATGTTAAATTTGATTGAATGACCTGTAAATATTAAAGCCTTTACTACCTCAAAGGTAAAGGTTGCAGGGTCCTCAGTGGTACAGTGCTCCGGGTTTGTATCATATATCACACCCAGTATTACCTCAAAGGTAAAGGTTGTAGGGTCCTCAGTGGTACAATGCTCCGGGTTTGTATCATATATCACACCCAGTATTACCTCAAAGGTAAAGGTTGCAGGGTCCTCAGTGGTACAATGCTCCGGGTTTGTATCATATATCACACCCAGTATTACCTCAAAGGTAAAGGTTGTAGGGGCCTCGGTGGTACAATGCTCCGTGTTTGTATCATATATCACACCCAGTATTACCTCAAAGGTAAAGTTTGTAGGGGCCTCAGTGGTACAATGCTCCGGGTTTGTATCATATATCACACCCAGTATTACCTCAAAGGTAAAGGTTGCAGGGTCCTCAGTGGTACAATGCTCCGTGTTTGTATCATATATCACACCCAGTATTACCTCAAAGGTAAAGGTTGTAGGGGCCTCAGTGGTACAATGCTCCGTGTTTGTATCATATATCACACCCAGTATTACCTCAAAGGTAAAGGTTGTAGGGTCCTCAGTGGTACAATGCTCCGGGTTTGTATCATATATCACACCCAGTATTACCTCAAAGGTAAAGGTTGTAGGGGCCTCAGTGGTACAATGCTCCGTGTTTGTATCATATATCACACCCAGTATTACCTCAAAGGTAAAGGTTGTAGGGTCCTCAGTGGTACAATACTCCAGGTTTGTATCATATATCACACCCAGTATTACCTCAAAGGTAAAGTTTGTAGGGGCCTCGGTGGTACAATGCTCCGTGTTTGTATCATATATCACACCCAGTTAATTGAACTTGTGAGTAAGCTATCCGAGAACAAATGGTGGAAGACACTGCTAACACTTTGTTACAATTTCTGATTAACAATTGTTTTATATGTTGTTAGATTTGTTTGCTTATGTTTATGTATATCAACCATTATTTTGTACTTGAATTCAGTTTTGCATATTGCTTAGAATGTTCCATTCAAATGATCATAGCATGATTTTGAAAAATAATTTGCACTGCTGTGAACAATAATTATAGTCTTAGTATTGACAGGAATAATTCTGAAATGGTCGTTTACCACAATTGTGAAATGAATCTTATTGTTGAATCTGTAGTTGAAAGTGTAACAATTGAGTGAGACCAATAATAATTTAGTCGACCATCTACAAATTTTGCTGAATTAAAATTGATCCGAACAAAATGGATACCAAATTTCAGTGTTGGTTATTTGAAATTTTGTTATATTTAATGCAATCATGTAATGCTGTTTGCAATTATTTACAATTATTTAAAATATTAGAAATGGTGTTATATTTCTAATTGGATTTTGTTGCCTAGTTTTACTGTAGTACAAAGTCTGTACAACAATAACTTGATATGTATGACACCATTCATTGTATATAGAGATTTATGTTTTATTGTGTTTTGTTATATAATCAATATTTAGAATAAATCATGACTCAAATGTTTATTGATTTAATTGTAACTTTGTTGTATATGCCCAAGCTTTATTTTACTTAACTAAGTGTAGTTTAAACTGATTAATTTTACATCAATTGTGAAATAATTTCTCATCTTAAACTGATCACTCTAGACGGCTGCTGTTTGGGTTACTTACCTGAGTACTTGAACAAAATTCACGGATTGTGACATTTGTGACAAACCCAAACTTCATCATGGTGCTTAAACTCGTGACCACCTGAGTTGTTTTAGAAAGTTTAATTGATGCGCACAATGTATGGTGATCACTAAAGCTAGGTCAATATTGTTCACAGAGTTACTAACGCTACAATGTGTGTTACAGTACATTACGGATGGTTCATTAATACATTTGATAGACTGCATCAATTAATTATGTTGTATTCAATGTTCTAGATGATAAAAACCAAACTACAATAAAACCTCGCATAAAGGCCACTTTATGTATAGGACCGTATTTACACGGACCAGTTTTCCTTCTTGACGCATTTTAACTCGACACTCTGTTAACACTGATATGCTAATTAACAAGATGAACATACTTCAGAGCCAGTATTGGTCGTTGTTTTAAGGTTTCACTTTATAGGTGATAGATACAGCGTAGGGTGTTGTATACATTTTGAATTTAAGTAATGAGCTAAGAGAAATAATGCAATCACAGTAAAAGAAAGGTTGTTGAACTATAAACGTACAACATTATCAGTACTTGTCTCTGAAATACAGCGATCAACAAGATAAGACAACTCCTGCAGTCTTACCGTATTTCAAGTTAGTCAGACTAATTACTTCCCTTGCACTGCGAGGACTTCGAGAACTCGAGAGCATGGGAATCATGTTAATAAAGTATACTACCACAACTTGTACAAACATTTCATTCATTTATAACGCGATAAACTGAACTGTCTACAAGTACAATTTTCTCGTATATGATATCTTCGTACAATTTATAAAGTTTCGATTCTTCCTAAATTAAGGTCCCTGATTATAAACCGAAACCAAATATAAACGTTCATTGTATATCAACTAATTTCAAAGTATGACTCAAATTCGCTATTTCTGTCATTATCGTGCTTGCCTAAATATCGATTATAGGGGTGTTGTATACGACCTATTCATCCGTTCATAATTGAAAATACGATTTAAACAACCTTCCCACCCTATACCCAACATAATGGATAAATCGATTATGAAAGACTTATCAAATTGGGTTCATAATTAATTATTGTCCTATAATGAAAGCAGCACAGTTCCGTTTAATAATATCATTTAATAACAGTGACACGAAGTCTACAAGATAATAATCACGTTCTCAGAAAAGTTTTGTGTATTTTCGCCGTGCAGAGAAGACATAAAGATAGGGCATCAACATGTGGGATTTTCTGTTGCCTACACCGTGCAGTAGTTCAAATTTAAATTTGGGATCAGTGACAATGAACATGTAGTATGTTTTTTAACATGCAAAACTTCGCACGCATTCATTATGTCACGAACATACATGGTTTATATGTCCGTGATTATATCAACACAGTGGACAAATTGCAGTAAATTATAAGACCAATTTGAGTAATATATATATTGGTGAAAAGTGCCTTCCCAGCAGTGACATATTTCATTGTTTTTTTTTATTCATTCTGTTCTATTGGTCAGCTTTACATATTTACCTGTTGTCTACTTATTGTTGTCTATGTATTGGTCAGATTTACTTGTTGTCTATGTATTGGGCAGATTTACTTGTTGTCTATATATTGGTCAGATTTACTTGTTGTCTATGTATTGGTCAGATTTACTTGTTGTCTATGTATTGGTCAGATTTATTGTTGTCTATGTATTGGTCAGATTTACTTGTTGTCTATGTATTGGTCAGATTTACTTGTTGTCTATGTATTGGTCAGATTTACTTGTTGTCTATGTATTGGTCAGATTTACTTGTTGTCTATGTTTTGGGCAGATTTACTTGTTGTCTATATATTGGTCAGATTTACTTGTTGTCTATGTATTGGTCAGATTTACTTGTTGTCTATGTATTGGTCAGATTTACTTGTTGTCTATGTATTGGTCAGATTTATTGTTGTCTATGTATTGGTCAGATTTATTGTTGTCTATGTATTGGTCAGATTTACATGTTGTCTATGTATTGGTCAGATTTACTTGTTGTCTATGTATTGGTCAGATTTACTTGTTGTCTATGTATTGGTCAGATTTACTTGTTGTCTATGTATTGGTCGGATTTACTTGTTGTCTATTTATTAGTCAGATGAACATTAGTAAGAGTAGAGTTATGACCCTTGATTGAGTAAAGTGGGGACACCTGTATGTGTCATATGGACACATTTCTAGTTTGTTATATAGTTCATGTTGTTGATGTAGTCTTGTTACAAAGGTACCAAGAATTTTAAAAGAAACATGGAAATCTTCAATCATGTACACATTCCTTAATGTAGATCCACAATGCTGTAGACCTTCCTTAATTTATATCCACCATAATGTAGATCTTCCTTGATGTAGATCCACCATGATGTAGATCCACCATAATGTAAGTATCCCCTGATGTGGATCTACATATACCATGATGTAGATGCCCATGATGTAGATCTTCCTAGATGTAGATCCACCATTGATTGGTTTACGTCTAAACTCAAGATGAAGGATATTTAGACGAAATAGGAGAATTAAATTAGGTGTAAATTTTTAGTCCGATACCCGAGTATAATATTTATAATTATGACTAATGAAACAAAGTAAATGTGGCATAACTGGATATTCAAACAAACTTGGGTTTTATGATAATTTTGATTCGGTGGTAGTATTTGGTCTGGTCTAATTCAAAATCTGTTGGCGAATGAAGTGAAATGTAATATTCAACTGTTGTGGTATCTGAGGATGGTTTCTGAAGTTAGTATTTTATATGTTTTCCATTGTATGATAGTACCAATAATCTTACTAAAATATTTGTTTCACTCATTACATTGCAATGATTGTGAAACAAGTTCTTACAACTTTAACTGATCTATGTTGATGACAACTTCCTGGGTTATCAACCACTTTCTTAGAATTCAGGGATTGTGAAGTTTGTTGTCAAACCATGGGTTTCACAAGGCTAGTCATGGTGTAACCTTGTGTTATGTTCTCATGGTATGAAGATATTGTTATGTTCTCATGGTATGAAGATATCATTATGTTCTCATGGTATGAATATATCGTTATGTTCTCGTGGTATGAAGATATCATTATGTTCTCATGGTATGAATATATCATTATGTTCTCATGGTATGAATACATCATTATGTTCTCATGGTATGAATATATCGTTATGTTCTCGTGGTATGAATATATCGTTATGTTCTCGTGGTATGAAGATATCATTATGTTCTCATGGTATGAATATATCGTTATGTTCTCATGGTATGAATATATCATTATGTTCTCATGGTATGAATATATCGTTATGTTCTCGTGGTATGAATATATCGTTATGTTCTCGTGGTATGAAGATATCATTATGTTCTCATGGTATGAATATATCATTATGTTCTCATGGTATGAATATATCATTATGTTCTCGTGGTATGAAGATATCGTTATGTTCTCGTGGTATGAAGATATCATTATGTTCTCATGGTATGAATATATCATTATGTTCTCGTGGTATGAAGATATCATTATGTTCTCATGGTATGAATATATCATTATGTTCTCGTGGTATGAATATATCATTATGTTCTCGTGGTATGAAGATATCATTATGTTCTCGTGGTATGAAGATATTGTTATGTTCTAGGGAATGTGTCTGTGTGAGTGTATCGTACGGTTTCTTCTGGTTCCATCTTTTTGTTCAATAATTTTAGCAGTTTCTCTTCAAGTGGTTAAACTAAATTTTCAGGAATATAACTGTAACAAAGTGTGTTCAATTTCAATCAATTTTTATTTTCACAAGCAAAGGATACAAGTATAAGTCTTTATCACATAACTTGCACTCCAGGAGTGGCATAAAGCAGTGACATAAATATCATATGTAACTAGTTACATAAATAGCCGAATCACAGCACTATTTAAAGATTGAAAACAATCTATTTATGGTGTTATGTGATAAATAGAATCTTACATGAGTGCTTATTTGATATTGTTTTTATGAAACTCATGTAAGATCCTCTATTTAAATAATGACAAATGCAATAATTATTCTTACATAGCAAAACATCACGGGGAACAAATAGTGTATACAAGAGAAAGTTGATGCAAGGCATCAAAGTTGCCAGGAAAATGTTTAGCAAAATAATTAATGTGAAATGTTTGAAGGGAATATGTAGAACAAATAAAACAAAAGTTACGTACATGAAATAACACAAACTGAATTTTGCAAATATTGAACATGACATTTTTGTGTAAGAAATGCACATATACATGTATACATCATGGACATAAATAACAACAAAGGACATATACATCATTGACATAAATAACAACAAAGGACATACAGTCGACTCTCGTTAGGACGAACTCGCTTAAGACGAATTTTCCGTTACGTCGAAGTTTTTCAAAAGTCCCGATTTTATCCTTCTTTGTCTATATGAATTTCTGTCGGTTAAGACGAATTTTTGTCTCGAAGTTTTTCGTTACGTCAAAGTTTTTTCTAAGTCCCGCTTAACAAGTTCGCACCTTAAATCTATTGTTTAACACGAAGTCGGATCGTATCCTGCTGGCGACGAATGTTTTCACACGTCACTGTGATGATTTACCTGTATTTTCGCACATTTAAGTATCGATTGTTTACATAATTGAAGGATTTGTACATGTTTGCAAAATGTTAGACTACATTGTGTTAATGCAAACATGTCGAATTGTTGAACACTGCGATCAAATCGATAGTTTTGTAAAACATGCCAAAATTAGTGATTTAATTAAGCGTGTACTTTAATTAAAACACGTAATCTTTAACATTTGTTTTATGCAAATGGCGATCAAACACAAAGCAGTCGTCACAAACTAGACTTTCTCACGTAACACCACCAAAATGGCCTCCCGATGTTTTAGTCGAATTTTCGTTAAGACGAACTATTTCCGACGGTTCACGAAAAATTCGTCTTAACGAGAGTCGACTGTACATCATTGATGTAAATAACAACAAAGGACATATACATCATTGACGTAAATCACAACAAAGGACATATACATCATTGATGTAAATAACAACAAAGGACATATACATCATTGATGTAAATAACAACAAAGGACATATACATCATTGATGTAAATAACAACAAAGGACATATACATCATTGATGTAAATAACAACAAAGGACATATACATCATTGATGTAAATAACAACAAAGGACATATACCTCATTGACGTAAATAACAACAAAGGACATATACATCATTGACGTAAATAACAACAAAGGACATATACATCATTGATGTAAATAACAACAAAGGACATATACATCATTGATGTAAATAACAACAAAGGACATATACATCATTGATGTAAATAACAACAAAGGACATATACATCATTGATGTAAATAACAACAAAGGACATATACCTCATTGACGTAAATAACAACAAAGGACATATACATCATTGATGTAAATAACAACAAAGGACATATACATCATTGACGTAAATAACAACAAAGGACAATCATCTTTTTCTTTGGAAAACATATCATAAACAGCCATTAATAAAAAATACAGTACACATATTAAGATGAAACAACATTAATTTTAACATTAGAAAATGATTCTCCTCCTTTTATGCTAAAGCACCTCAGCTAGTGTGCTTCAGTTTTAACACAAATTGGAAATATAACAGTCAGACTAACTTCTATAGGCGTATACATATGTCTTTATATGTACACAAAATAACTTCAATTAATAGATCCTAAGTCTAGAAATGCTCCATTACATCATACAAAATTTACAAATAATATGCTAGCATCAGCACATTATGTTTGTCGTTGGCCTGACTTATACACAAGAAAACAAGAAAATATTACATAATTAAGCTAGCATTTAATCTAATCTTAGTTTGAAGACTCTGACTCTGGTTATAGACATCGCATATATTAGCGACCATTTCCTTCCGTGTCACAAAACGAGACAAGCGAACAATACCCTCTTAGATGCACGTTTTCCATGTTTATATGAAATCCAGTATGGTTGTCAGTTTATGTATGCCTTCGGTAGCTTGATAGTGCGAATTGCATCCTATGCGTCGAGTACAGCAATGACTCTGATAACTATAAGGGGAGATCCCTGCATAGGAGATTGGACAGACATGTTTACTTCTGGCGCGACCTTGCACTCTACTTCTCGGAAGTAGGCTGTTTATAGCCGATGCTATCCAATTGCTCCACCTCATTCCTAACTATACGGAATCACGGGCGGGATGATTTGTTTATGAGATTAACACTAACTACAAATATTATTTAACGTGGGTGTGTAGAAAATATTACAGTATTCGTGCGGTAGATTAATGACTTGAATCCATTCCGAATATTGTTACAACTCATCTACCAAGCGCGTCCAGGTACGAGGTATTTCCTTAGGTCTATAAATAGCGTTTCGCAATTTCCGCGAACTGGAAATATTTATGAATGAAAGCGGACAATTTTTATGAATAAATCTGTTGACGATAGTAATCACTAGGTGAAATATCGTAGTTTCACAACATTAACGCATGTGCAAAACGGGAAAATGTTAACGGAATGGATTATTTGGAAAAGAGATACAAACAATCGAAATAATTTTTTCATTTCCAAGCCCCATGAGCAAAATGAAAAAGGAATAAAAATAGAGTCTTCTGGCCGGCGACTAAATAAAACTTGCTTGTGTAGAGGTCCCGAAATGAGAACATTTATCAACTATTGAAACTAAATACTTCTACTTAATACAATTAATAATATACAGATAAATTTTGAAAATAAATATTAGAATGAATATTAAAATAAAGAAATATAGTTTAAGGTAAATATTCATAATAGAAAATAAAATAACATAAATTCTTACCTGTAACAAAGTGTGTTCGATTTCAATCAATTTTTATTTCGACAAGCAAAGGATATAAGTATAAGTAAAGACACAATTTTGGGGTCCCTTATATATATCCTCCGGTTGTTAACCAGTCTTCCTTGGTTTCCAACCCAGTTACTATGTTTAAATTACATAGTAACTTGCTTGCAGGATTCGAACAAACTTGTTACAGATAAATTATCTCAGATTAATAGCTTAATAAAACAATATGATGTAAAAGAAACGTTCTTGTACAGAAGGTGTTAAATACCTTTATCGTAAAATGATAATCTATATATTAGAGACGTAAACGATTAACCGGTTAACCTTTCTAACATGCGGTTATCGGTTAGTAAAATCACTAACCGGTTAATCATTTAATTTTTATGAAAACATCTATTTTTCATTTTTGAAAGATATGCGCTGTCACAAATCTCAATACTTCCTCCCTGAAAGGTGTGAAAATGCAAGAGCGAAAGGGGCAATATCGATAATCTATAACTAACACTTATGCGTTTGCAACAAGTATTTAATGAAAGGGTCAGTTAATTGTCGTTTATTTCATTGGTAAAACTCGTTTGGGTGTTTTAGAATTTAGGTATATTTAAATAGACACTGCAGATAAAGTATATTGTTATTGTACTAATGTTTTAAGGTTTAACATTGTTGCATTCGAATACAGTGTTACTGTCTGTTAAGTTAAATGTGGTCTGGAATAGATCTACTTCAATTTATCAGATATCATTTTATCATGTTTGAAACAAAAAGTATGTTTTCTTAAAAATAATTGAAATGATTGATATTTCTTTTATGAATTATGTTCAGTACTTAGCAGAAAAAAACCACTACCCTAACTAGTGCTAAAGTCAGAATATAGGTCTAATAATGGTAAAAATATACATGACAAAATATGAAACACGTAACGAATGCCATGTTCGGTTAACCGGTTAACCGTTCGAATGATTGAACAGTTAACCGGTTAGTAAAATAACTGAATATTGACATCCCTACTATAAATATAATACAAGAGATTAATTTTAAAACCTTTTAGAAAGAGATAAGCTTGGAAATGTATGCACAAAATAAAATTTAGTCCAATAATAACTTCATAAAATATCAATCTAAATACATAAACAATCTTTGATAATATACACAGATAAAACAATCACAAAAATACATGTTCAAAAACATAAAATATATAAAACAATCTTTGATAATATATACAGATAAAAAAATCACAAAAATACATGTTCAAAAACATAAAATATATAAAACAATCTTTGATAATATATACAGATAAAAAAATCACAAAAATACATGTTCAAAAACATAAAATATATAAAACAATCTTTGATAATATATACAGATAAAAAAATCACAAAAATACATGTTCAAAAACATAAAATATATAAAACAATAAAACAAGTAAAAATCTTTGTGAAACATGCACGCTCAGCACCGGCATTAGCTTCCCTACCCTCGATCTTTATGCCTACCTACCATGCAGAGATCACATATGAACAAAGATGTTGTTCTGGAGAGGTTGCACTGTAATACGTTTAGTGGATTTTATAATTCTTGTTCTTGGATTAACCATTTGTTTTGGACATTTTCCATTTATATAAAGTTCTGCTGATCAAAAACACTTTTATAACCAGTTCATGCACAGTAAGATGCCCATATACTAATTTCCCATAAATAAAAGGCCATTACTCCACCACACCACGCCTCGATGTGATCATCATTTGTGCCAAGTTATTAAACTAAACATTTAAGTGCGGCTAGTCACAGGACCGGCGCGCCACTTTGTCACATTTGAAAATCCCACAGTGTAGTATGCCAGACATTTGACCTATAAGTATGATCTTGACCTTTGAGCTACGGACATGTGTCTTGCACGCGACACGCCGTCCCAACATGGTGAAAATTTGTGCCAAGTAAAAAGAAAATTCCCCAATAAATGGCAATATTCTGGACAAGATATATAAGACCCATTTTTTACCGTTGACCTCTTAATGTGACCTTGACCTTTGAGCTACGGGCATTTGCGCCAAGTAATTTGAAAATCATCCGCTAAGTATTATTCTGAACCCATTTTTAACCTCCAAGTCTGACCTTGAGCTTTAAGCTACAAACACAGGTATTGCCCACAACACACTGTCTTATAATGGTAAACATTCATGCCAAATAATTTGAAAATCCCCAAATAAATGACCTATAAATGGTCCGGACAAAATCAAATTGGACAGACGCATGCACGCAGAGGGGCACACACACATATACACCAAACGGCCATTGTGATGAGAATGTCTAACTCACTGTAAGCGGGCCTGCCAAAATCTCCCCATGCACGATAGAATTACAGAGCTAACATCAGTGCATATGCAAGACCCCATAAAATATTACCTCTATATACAGGTCAAAGTTTATTTGTACTTAGGACTCCTGCCCATATACATACAGCATATATACATAATACCTTAACAGTAGTTATTTGCCTGTGAAGACACATATATAAACATGTGGAAATAATGCATGTAAAAGTAGCATGATTACAATTTACATCAATGTACCTGAAATGTTTAGAAAAAATAGATAATTATACATTACTGAGAAGAAAAGTATCCCTAACTTTATTAGCATGGTATAAATACATTGCCAGATTTCTAATAATTGTGGTATTAGTGCTTGCACATAAAGCATGAAATTTATGGTTAGTAGGATGAATAGTGTATTTATCAGGAATATATTTTTTGCGAATTTCACAATACAATGGGCAGTGGATAACAAAGTGGTATTCATTTTCAAGACTGTTTTTGCAATACACACAAAATCGCTCATCCCTTGTAACCTGAGTATAACGCCCCTTCTCTATCATAAGGTTATGACAAGAAAATCTAAAATTTGCAAAGCTTCTCTTGAACTTTGGAATATCAATACAGCTAATATAGATCTCAACTCCAAAATTCGGTTTAATACAGGTATAAAACGTGTTTAATTTATTATTATCACTACATACACGGGACCATGATTGTAGAAATTGGTCTCGTAGTCTTAGCGTGTATTCATTTAAAAACAATTCTTCATTATGAACTTCTTGTGATTCCCAGATGTATCCAAAACCATTCTCGTACAGATTTGTTCGCACTTTGGTAACCCAATTTACATGGCCATTATTATCATAAAGCTTCAACATGTTGTAACATAACTTAACATATCTATCATCTGGTAACCTTATTATTCTTAACCAAAACTTAACACATCTTTTTGTGGCTGTTATCCTCAACGGATAACGTCCGAGGTCACCACAGACTGCACTATTACTAGCTTTAATAGATGTACCAAGAAACCGTTTACATGCATATATATGTACATTTTCTATAATATCTGTGTTGTATAATGCCCACAATTCACATCAGTATAACATAATAGGTGAAACCTTTGTGTCAAACACTTTGAAAAAGGTATTCATATTTATATGAGATAATGATAAAACACCTTTCAGTACCATCATAAGAACCTTCTTTGCCTTTGTGGCAGACACTTCGGTCATTTTATTAAAAGACAATGAACTGGTAAAGTGTAGTCCAACATAAGTGAAACCGGAAACTACATCTAATTTTACATTATCGTAGACCATTTCTCCATTTTTGACAAAGGACCACCCCTTCTAAATACTAAAACTTTTGTCTTATCCGTATTGACTTCAAGTTTATTTTGTTGACAAAATGTATTTAATCTATTGAGGTGCTTTTGCAACCCTATTACTGTGTCTGACATGAGAGCCACATCGTCAGCAAACATTAGCAGAAACACTTCCACCAGTGATGGTGAAAGTTGTACACCATGAACTCCATTATTAGAAATGTCAGATGTTAGCTCATTTATGAACAAAGAAAAGAGAATGGGGCTTAAATTACAGCCTTGTCTTAAACCAAGCGGACAATTGAATTCGTCAGTTAAACCACCTTTGTATCTCACACACATTTTAACACTGCTATATAATGCTCTTATAGAGTTACAAAGTCGACCTTTTATGTTATGTTTCAATAATATTTCATACAATTTAGACCTGTTTACATAGTCGAATGCCTTACGAAAGTCAACAAACGCTACATAAAGTTTCTTGCCCTTGGTAGATAGATACTTACTGACTACTGTGTATAAAATAAAGGCATTGTCTATAGTGCTGTAACCTTGTCTGAATCCAGACTGTGCTTCATTTATGCAACCAAATATTTCGGTATAGAATGTCAAGCGTTTGGTCAAAATACTAATATAAACTTTGCTAACAACATCAATGAGAGCAATTCCTCTATAATTGTCAGGAATATGTATACTGCCCTTCTTGTGAATTGGTACAAGTACAGATTTACTCCAATCGGAAGGAAACTGGCCACTTGAGAATAAATAATTGTATAAACGTAACAAATAAGGTAGCAAAAAGTAAATACCATATAATTTATGAGGTGTGCAGAAATAAGTTGGCCTGAAGAAGACTTATTGACCTTTAACTGTTTAATAGCTGCTATAATTTCATCAGCACTAATCTCACAATTTAAGATATCGTCTGCAATTACATTATCATTTGCCGTTACTTCTACACAATACAACTCAATATATATGATTTTTCATCTATGAACCTGGTTCTTGCACGTGACACATTGTCTCCATGACACCACACTCATAGTCAAGACACAGCATTCTATGAAAATAAGTTCATAAATAGGACCACATAAAGATTGATTTCTAAGTGTGACCTTGACCTTTGAGCTATGGACTTCGGCTTTGCGCATGACATGTCAAATAACAAAGTAACATTGAAGTAAAACAAAAACAGAAAATTGCAAATCTCCATCACAGTGTCTCTACTACACAAGACTAGATTATTGTACACATTGGGCCCGTTTGATCAACGTTCTTACGCACGAAATTTTCGTAAGATTTACTTATGACATTCTTACGATCGCAAGAGCGTTTTATCAATATTTTCGTACGCATGCAGACGCTACAAATTCGTAAGATTTTCTTACGACGTTCTTACTATCGCAAGAGCGTTTTATCAATATTTTCTTACGCATGCAGACGCTACAAATTCGTAAGTTTAAGCCAAAATGCTACGAATGGTCATAGGCATGCGTAACATTCGTAAATATAGGCTAAGAGACAAATTTGATTAGATGCTAAAGAGAACCATTCTATATTTCTTTATTTAAGTGTCATGCAATTAACAATTTCAATAATGTTAGCCTTACTGACAAAAGAACAGAAGAGCTTATGCGATGGCGCGTACGTACGTAAACAATTGCTTGTGAACATGATAAAGACGTTAGTTTGATTGTATTTCAATCAAATTTATACAGTAGTTAGATATCCATAAGAGCTCTGTTCCTTTAGATATCTAGCCAGAACTGCCCATGCATGACTGGATTATGGCCCTTAAAATTGTCAAATTTTCTATAATACAGCTTGTGAACAGAATAGCACCTTCTATATTATCCGATGTTTACCAAACTTATACAGTAGGTAGATATCCATGAAAGCTCAGTTCCTTTCGATACCAGCCAGATCCACTCGTGCTTGACTAGATTATGGTCTCTTGAAAATGACAAAATTGCCATGCATGAGCTTGTGAATAGCTTCTATTCTTTATTTGATCTTCACCAAACTTGGACAGTCGTTTGATATCCATATGAGATCTTGGTTCTTTTTGAAAAGACAGATACGTGCATTCATGACTGCATTATGGCCCTTGAATTTGGCAATATTTCTGCAATCAATATAGCCTCCATAATTGCCTTCTTATAACTTAAAGACAAAACGTGAACGAATTCAGTCAGCCAGTAGAGCACATGCCCTCATTGGTCTCTTGTTTTATAGATGTTTGCATAAGAGTGGTGTATGCATGTCATTATAGTGTCTTATTCATTGGCAGACATTAAACATTCATGAATAGTTATTTGTTTCAGTGCATTCTATTTGCAGTCTAAGATACACAAATGTTAACCTTTAAATTAGTGTTGAATTGTATTTGTGTCCTTACTTCAAAGCACATACATTATTTTACTTTGCTTTTGTCTATATTATCATCAGTGTTGTTTTTTAAAAATGTACAAACACCACAACTCAAATACACATTTCAATTTATTGCTGCATAAACAATAAGAAAATAACAATAACAAAATATATATAACAATAATAAATAAATCATTTAGAACTGAAGGGGTTCAATGTGGCAAATTTCAGATATGTAAATTATAAAGATTCCCTTTTAAGTTGAACCAATTCTCTGAAAAGAGACAATTTCTCTTTTTTCAATTATATCAGTTCTGATAGACAGTCACCTGAAATACAGGAAATTTATTGTGAGACAAATATGCAGATACAGCTACAAATATAACTTTGTTCTGTCAACAAATTTTGTTCTAGTTTTTTAATCCTTATACCAATATGAACTTTTTATTTACCTAATTGGACTGAAAATTGTGGATAATTACTAAAAATTATTACAAATAACAATAGGACAGCAGTAAACCCAACATACATTTACGCTTCCTTTTGTCCGCCTGTGCATTGTTGGTGAAGAAGTATGCATTTATTTTACAAATGAAAAAAAGTTAATCAGACGCCCAGTTAGTTCATTTGGTAGAGTGCTATACTAGAATATCTGGGGTCGAGGGTTCGAACACCACATTCATATTGATCTACTTTAGGCTTAATAAAAGTTCATTTGTGATTAATTACTGGCATAACCGTCATAACAATTGTATATAGATTTACATATTGCAAAGTAGAAGCAATCATCACGACGATCCCATTGGGACCAGTAGCTCTGGATTCAGTAATATAACTGGGACCTATGACTCGCAGTGGTTAGGCATTCGTTTACCATAGCGCAAATCTGTGTATCTACAAGTCCATTAATAGGCGGGTAGCCTGTCTTACTTGTATATGATAAATGTCTGCTATATCAAAGACTTAAACACGGTATTTAGGTATTTGGCTATTTGAATAATTTAACAAATTAAAACTACTTACTGTGCAGTTACAGCCACCCAAAACATGCCATTCATTTCAGACAGCTGCTTTTCATAACATCATTCCACTAACGCCTGCTTCTCCTCCTCCGACCAGTTTGTTTGTCTGCAGTTTGTTTTTGTTTCTGCTGCGTCAGTCATGACAATTCTATGCAAACGTGTAGATGACAGATGGCGCGAACTACGTTGTTTTCTACCTCCAATTGAAGAGCGTTTGCGTACGAATATTCTTATCCGTAAAATCGTTGTCATACGTACGAACGCGTTTATAAAACGGTCGTAAGTATTTTCGTAAGAATGCCTTGATAGAACGGTCGTAAGTATTTTCGTAAGTTCGTATGAATATTGATAAAACGGGCCCAATATGTATCTTAGACATAGATACACAATACATGCAAAGATAATAGTAAACAAGAGATGTTTGTAAAACATTATGCCCCCCTGTGACCTTTGACCCTGTGATCCCAAAATCAATAGGGTTCCTCTGCTACCCAAGATAAATGTGTGGACCAAGTTTGAGGATGATAGGTCAAGCGGTTTTTGAGTTATTGATCGGAAATGAAAAGGTTACGGACCGACTGAACAACGGACAGACGTACCGACCAACCGACAAGTGCAAACCAATATGCCCTCTCTTCTTCGAAGGGGTTCATAATTATATACATGTCACAATAGAACAACTATACGCACATTCAGATGCTGTATATGCACTAAAATGCAAGATCTCTGTTTGCTTTGAACTTTTACAGATCTAGACGTATTGCTGATAATAAAATATGGTGAATTCTCAATATTTTCAATAAATATAATGCTATACAGTTGAATATGTTTTGAGCAATCTAGAATTACTGTTCCATGCATCACTACACTCATATAGAGCAGTATTTCTTGAATAAATGAACTTTTATGAACACAACACACATGTATCATGAAATTTCCCAAAAATGCAAAAAAAACACTTATTGGAATTTCAAATTGAAACGCATATCATGGTGTTAGAAATAATCTAATTAAGAGAATGCATGATCTCATGATATGTTTCCGTTCAGTAATAAAACAGTTACGGCCATTTTTGTTCGCGTAACATCTGCACATTTTGTTGATGTGTTCATCCAAGTTTGCTTATACAATCATATTTTTACCTGATTTATTTTACAGAAACAAAAGCAAACATTTACTGACAACTTCCAGTTTCAAACTGTAACTGTGTATCACATTTAACTGTGATGTTTACTGTAGGTATTGATGTAAGATACTCAGACATGTAAACCACCGACTCCCACTCTGACAGTACTCTGTGAGTTTCTCCAACAACTGATGTAATCTTACAATTAAATAACTCAACTTTTAACACAGATTTATTGTTTACACAACTTTCAATGAAACAATGAAAACATTGACGACTCATTGTGACATACCACAGCTCTATCTCCACTTGTGTTACATCAGGATGTAGTTGTAATAAAACACCATCAGGTAACTTCATGCAGTACAGTGTTAGTGACTTGATATATTGAAGAGTTTTCACTGCATCTGACAATGTTTTCATTATCTTGTAATCTAACCTGTACAGAGATCCATAGATATCAAGATGTTCAAGTTGTGAATACTTAATACAGTTAAATACATCAATATAACAACTAACATTCCTCTCAGATAATAGATCCAATTTGATGGACTTTAAACTAGAATTGTTGACATTATTACATAACATATTAACAAACTCCAGATATAATGAAGTGAGTTTTGTATGATGTGGAAGATTTAGAGTCAATGTAGTACAGTCTCTATCATACATGCTGGGGTGATCATCACAAGACACACAGGACAATTCTATATTTTCAATGAGAACATTGTCAGACAGAAATTTCACCAGATTATGTAAACTGTTATGTTGCATTTTAACTTCATACAGAGACAATGATATCAGATGTTGGAGACTTCTCACAGGTAATTCTGGTATCAATGTACCTCTACCTTCAATACCAACAGTGTGCAGAGTGGATTGATTCTGTAACATGCACTCAGTGAACTTTACACAATCACCAGACAACATGTCACCAACATGTAAACATTGTAGATTTTTGATCTGATCAAACTTATCATAATATTTACCTTTTACAGAATGTATTGATTTTACACTGGTTATATTTATTAATAATAGTTTTCTCAGAACTTCATCAGAAAAATCTTCAAAAATAAAGTCGTCAAGTTTTAGTACAATATTTGCTTCATTAGATCTACTGGCTTCCTTGTAACATTTTACTATAATATTCTGTAATGACTTGATGAAATGGGAAAATTCATAGTGAAATAAAGAATTTATCCTGCATAAAGTTAAATCACTAGATATTGAAGAGTACATATTTTCAAACAAACTTCTAATACAGTCATGAGAAAGTCCTGCAAGCAACGGGAAGAAGTTTTTAAATTGTAGAACATCACTGAGAGATTTCCATCTTTTAATAACATCAGAGAATGAATTATTTGTGTCAAATGTTGATATAAACAAAGCTGCCAAAAATTCCATGTAACTCTTATGAATGAAGCTTATCTTTAGTCTTTCAACAGAAAAAACACCAAAAACTTCATTTTTTGATAAAATACCAATTTTACACAAGATTTCAGTTTCTTCCATGGACATACAATATGGTTTAGCTAGTAACTGTTTTCTAGTAAATACAAGACTAGGTACATTTTCATCTTGTTTGAACAATGATCTAAATGACAGATGACATACATTATACAGTAAGGAGACATGTTTGTTCAAATACTTCAGTCCTGAGAGACAATCTGGAAGCTGCAAGGTACAAGCTGTAGGTGAAGGGAACTCAACTTCTTTCTGTTCAGCTCTCTTAAACAGCATTTCCAAAATATTCGCATAAATAAGTGCTCTAGGCATATCAGTCAGTGTCACCTTTTCATACCACAACACAACCAAATGCGAGGCAATCATCGGAATGCATAACTGATCATCTAGTCCACAATTTCTTACTTCACGTGTAAAATCATCAGCTTTCCGGTGACCAGAATTTTTCTTATTCATATAACTTATGACATGTTCAACATAAGACTTTGCTGAATTGCCATGGATACCCGTCAGTTCAATTGTATTATCAATATCTCTTGTATGTGACAGTTGCACTTGTTCTATTCTATACGGCCTGCAAGTAGTTAAATATACGCAGTTCTCTGAATATATCCTTTCTGGTAGTTTGTACACCTTTTTACTGTCTTTCTTTGGGGTCCACTCATCCAAGCCATCCATGAGTATGAGACAATGTTTTTTTCTTAGAATATCTTGAATTGTGAGAGGGTCAAAGTGCTTTAAATATTGCTCTTTAATCATATCTATCACGTCATAATGTTCAGTATCACGTAGACTTAAGTAAAACACAAAGTCAAACTTAGACATATATTCAACATCTGTCTGTAATTCTTTCTGTTCATCATCTAACTTATCTCCACTTTTCCCAACACTCCACAGTAAACACATAAATGTACAAAACGAGGTTTTACCCATCCCGGCATCACCAGTCATATATATTTGATTGCATGCCTTACTGTCCTTACAAAATATATCTTCATAACAAGTTATTTGTTTTATTTGCTTTGTTCCTTCTACACTATACATTGTTGGATGTTTGTATAGGTTCAGGATATTGACATCTTTATTTTCAAACAAAGGTGACACTGGCAGTGTGTTGCAACCACGCTTATAGAATTCGATCAGATCTTTTTGAATATCTGAAAAGAGAAAATTGGACTTATAGCCCTCCTGTTATTTCCTTTTTTAGCAGACATCATCAATTCCGCGAAATCTAGTTCATGCCAATATGAAAGACTGGCAAATCGCAATACTGCCATTCTATTCTTAATTTTAGCTAACTCTCACTATCATTTGACTTAAAATTACTTTAACACACTGCTAAATAGTCATATACAGTATGGCGGGGTTATTAGGCTTGAGCAAAACCCAAAAATGACCAAAAAGTTAAGTCCCCCCCCATACCAAATCCTGGATCCGCCCCTAATTGTAATATGTGGGTCCAGAGTCTAAATTTAACAAGAGCGTCACAAAATACGCCTGTCATAAGTCAGAGGTCAGAGTTAAAACAAGACAAATAACTGAAATTTTAGGTAATTTCTAAAATCAAAGGGTGATAACTCGCGAGTGACTTGAGCGATATGGCTGGTTATCGAACTTGGCCGAGATATTATACCCACAAAAAATTTCACCAAGTTTGGTAAAGATCGGATGAAAACTCTCTGACTTAGAGAGTGGACAACATATGGATGCCGCCCGCCTGCCACGGGTGTTCCCATAATACGTCCCGTTTTTCAAATGTAACGGTTTACCTGGAAGCTCAACTACATGTTGGCGCCTTATTTCTTCTTGTGTCCACTCAATATCTTCCAATTTTCTCTTTACTACAACGAGATCCTGTTCAACCCTATCAACTCTTTGTTCAAACAGTCGATCGCTTTCATGCCACGCTTTTATTGTCTGATTGAGTTCTTCCCTCAACTTTTCATCAATCTCCATACTTTCTGCATTATCGATGAATGTTTGTAACTGTACAATACCACCCACTTTATTGAGACGAAGGAGAATCTGTAATTGATTATAAATATGTTAAGCAGAATAACATGCCACTGTATGTAAGTTCATTTACATATCATAACAATATAACAAGATATTAAATACAGCATAACTTAAACCATCACATCAATGTAAGCACATATATTATCCGCCTTCATATATGATGACGATTCGTGTAAAGTATATCCTATTTTTACCAAACAATACATGATACCGTAAATATGCAGTATAACAGGGATGGGGCAATTATATAGGAATGTAATTACTGACAACTTTTTCTTGGAATTTATCAAATACTATTACATCTATAAATTAAAGATCTTCTAGTAAGTGAATGAACTAAAACTTGAACTACATGGAGCTCAATTATAAGTAACATTTCATTGACATTAATTATCACACAAACAAAGTAAAATACATCTGGTTACACTTACACATAGATCACAGAATATAGTTTATAAAGAGCTCTACATTCAACACTTGAATAATCAAGCATAACTTTCAATTATATGTATACAAGTCACCTTTATCTTTATTAGCACTTGTTTTCAACAAGATTATACTGCTTACTGTAGCTATTGTTTTGACCAGTCACAGCTACCCAGAAATATAATTATACAGTCAATGCAAAATATACATCTTTTAATTCGATTGGATCAAATGATACAAAACAGGTTTCATCAAAATTTGAAAATTTTATGCATTATAATTTGATGACTTTAACAAATTCATTGGTGTTTTGAGCTTTCTGTCTGCATTTTGGCCGATGACTTTTAAGTGACTGACTGTACAACAGTGACAAAATTCATTTGACTACTTCTTGCTAAAATATGATGATATTATAATGCATTTATACAAGTATATGCCATTGTGATATTGGCATGTTCATGTTATATCAATAACAGATAATCAATAGTAATTAAAATGTAATTGATGTGTTATTGGCATCATACAAATATGTGTTCAGTAATTACATTCCAAAGATCGTTGCGAGTACTTAGGATGCGAACGTTTTTGACTTGTTACCCCTTTTTACTAAATCAAGCGGCAGAACTTGCTAAATCCTATAACAATCCTAGGTGCACAATTTCATTTGATGACCAATATTTCTTTGAATTTTCAAGACTATAAGGAAGGATCAAGTTAGTACAGGGAATGCCACATTCACAAGGCAGACTACAAGGAAGGTACAAGTTAGTACAGGGAATGCCACATTCACAAGGCAGACTACAAGGAAGGTACAAGTTAGTACAGGGAATGCCACATTCACAAGGCAGACTACAAGGAAGGTACAAGTTAGTACAGGGAATGCCACATTCACAAGGCAGACTACAAGGAAGGTACAAGTTAGTACAGGGAATGCCACATTCACAAGGCAGACTACAAGGAAGGTACAAGTTAGTACAGGGAATGCCACATTCACAAGGCAGACTACAAGGAAGGTACAAGTTAGTACAGGGAATGCCACATTCACAAGGCAATACCTCCCACTTTTTAGATATGAGCAACACAAACTTAAGTTGACCGGACTGACAGACGACCAGGTGTGATATAAGTACCATCTCACAGGGTGGGGGAACAATAAAACACATGTATTATTTTCGATAATTCACCAGTGAAATAATAAATGATGTGATGTCACAATTGCCTTACAGCGACAGCTTCTTCTATTGTACACAAAATAGTATTTTTTCACAACAAAACGTTTACTTGCAATTTATGATATTCTATAAATCAAATATCACATTCATTTTAAATATTCATTGAATTTATTAAACTTATTTGCAGAAAAATGATAAAATCTCACTAAAGGCAGAAAACTAATTGGTCCATAATTTTTGGCTATTCATGTAAAATACGATTCCATTTTTTACCACACAATAAATGATTCTGTAAATTAGCAGTATCACATGGACGGGGCAATTACATGGGAATGTAAGTCATTACCACTACTTGAAATTTATCAATTACAATTACACCCATATATTATAGTTTTACTAGCAGCTTAACTAATTATATATACGACTACTTGGTGCCCAATTATAAATAATATTTCATTTGTAAACATTATCACACAAAGAAAGTAAAATAGGCTTTTAATTACGCATAAATCGCAGAATGTAGAATTTAAATGTAAGTAATGTGTAATTGGCAAAACGCATATATATGCTCAGAAATTAATTACATTTTATTCCACATGATTGCAAGACTTTTCAATTACACATCGCTGCAGTATCATGTATTACTTTAGTTATACCAGATACTTACCACACTCAAGTCCTGCCATTTAGAATTCAAGTCAGCTTCAAGTAAAACCAGCTTGTCACTGTGCATTAGCTGAAATAGACAGATAAATTCCTTTCTCACAAGTAATGCAATTCATCAACACAAATGAAACCATAATTATGTCAAGATGTATTGTATCATAATTTCCTATTTTTAAGTTTGTAGAGCTACAACTTAACTAGACTTGAGTATTTATTAATTATTTGCACTTGTCGAGTTATATTCTTATAATGTTTATTGTATACAACTTGCACAAATGCTCCATTAGCCACATACTTGATTTCTGCATATCCTTAATCTTGTGATATCTGCTTCTACTGAGGTATCTGTTGTTGCTGGCTTTATCCAGACAGGATCCCTGGGTTGACGTAGACCACATATATTCCTCAGTAGACAAGACAGTAAAGCTATATCGAACTTTGAAGAATCCGGCTGGTTATTGATGGGTGGCAGTAACAGTTTCTGATCAGCAGTTATCACCCTTGCCTTTATCAAACTTTGGATGTCTTGACTTTTAGCAGTCAAGTATTGCACTACGTTGTTACCTACCACATCAAACACCTTCCTAAGAACATCTGTACCCAGCTTGACTAACAGATACTGATATCTGAAGATGAATTTATCTGAAATCATACATACATTTAACTTGACTAATAAATTGAACTTCAAATTTTTTATGGATTATTTTCGGGACTTTGTTAGCATTAACCTTTGCACTGGAACCAACAGAATATATTCCATTGAGTATCTTAAAAATGTTATGTTACATGATATGTTTGTCTATATGTATGTTATGTTACATGATATGTTTGTCTATATGTATGTTATGTAACATGATATGTCTTTCTATATGTATGTAATGTTGTATGATGTCTGTCTATATGTATGTAATGTTACATGATATGTCTTTCTATATGTATGTTATGTTACATGATATGTCTGTCTATATGTATGTAATGTTACATGATATGTCTGTCTATATGTATGTAATGTTACATGATATGTCTGTCTATATGTATGTCATGTTACATGATATGTCTGTATATATGTATGTAATGTTACATGATATGTCTGTCTATATGTATGTAATGTTACATGATATGTCTGTCTATATGTATGTCATGTTACATGATATGTCTGTATATATGTATGTCATGTTACATGATATGTCTGTCTATATGTATGTAATGTTACATGATATGTCTGTCTATATGTATGTAATGTTACATGATATGTTTGTCTATATGTATATAATGTTGCATGATATGTCTGTCTATATGTATGTAATGTTACATGATATGTCTGTCTATATGTATGTAATGTTGTATGATGTCTTTCTATATGTATGTAATGTTACATGATATGTCTGTCTATATGTATGTAATGTTACATGATATGTCTGTATATATGTATGTAATGTTACATGATATGTCTGTCTATATGTATGTAATGTTGTATGATGTCTTTCTATATGTATGTAATGTTACATGATATGTCTGTCTATATGTATGTAATGTTGTATGATGTCTTTCTATATGTATGTAATGTTACATGGTATGTCTGTCTATATGTATGTAATGTTGTATGATGTCTTTCTATATGTATGTAATGTTACATGATATGTCTGTCTATATGTATGTAATGTTACATGATATGTCTGTATATATGTATGTAATGTTACATGGTATGTCTGTCTATATGTATGTAATGTTGTATGATGTCTTTCTATATGTATGAAATGTTGTATGATATGTCTGTCTATATGTATGTAATGTTACATGATATGTCTTTCTATATGTATGTAATGTTACATGATATGTTTGTCTATATGTATGTAATGTTGTATGATGTCTGTCTATATGTATGTAATGTTACATGATATGTCTGTCTATATGTATGTAATGTTGTATGATGTCTTTCTATATGTATGTAATGTTACATGATATGTCTGTCTATATGTATGTAATGTTGTATGATGTCTGTCTATATGTATGTTATGTTGTATGATATGTCTGTCTATATGTATGTAATGTTACATGATATGTCTTTCTATATGTATGTAATGTTACATGATATGTTTGTCTATATGTATGTAATGTTGTATGATGTCTGTCTATATGTATGTAATGTTACATGATATGTCTTTCTATATGTATGTAATGTTACATGATATGTCTGTCTATATGTATATAATGTTACATGATATGTCTGTCTATATGTATGTAATGTTACATGATATGTCTGTCTATATGTATGTAATGTTACATGATATGTCTGTCTATATGTATGTAATGTTACATGATATGTCTGTCTATATGTATGTAATGTTACATGATATGTCTTTCTATATGTATGTAATGTTGTATGATGTCTGTCTATATGTATGTAATGTTACATGATATGTCTTTCTATATGTATGTAATGTTACATGATATGTCTGTCTATATGTATGTAATGTTACATGATATGTCTGTCTATATGTATGTAATGTTACATGATATGTCTGTCTATATGTATGTAATGTTACATGATATGTCTTTCTATATGTATGTAATGTTACATGATATGTCTGTCTATATGTATGTAATGTTACATGATATGTCTGTCTATATGTATGTAATGTTACATGATATGTCTGTCTATATGTATGTAATGTTACATGATATGTCTGTCTATATGTATGTAATGTTGTATGATGTCTGTCTATATGTATGTAATGTTGTATGATGTCTTTCTATATGTATGTCATGTTACACCGGGCATACTGAACATTGGCCTGTTTGCCTTGTTAATAAACATGATGTCCATACATTTCTTACAAAGGAATTTTGCTATAACTACATTTTCTGTATGATGCAAATTCCTCTAGATTTTGTATCCAGTCACAAAATGACTCAAGTCTAACAAATATTACAGACAACAATCACTACCATCATGACAACATTGCTGCAGTCATCCTACATATTCCTGATCAATGAAATCAAGTTACAATTCCAGAAAGAGTAAATTGATCAACCATAATACAATAGTAGACAGCATTGCCTTCTGATCAATAAACTAGATCTACCATATAAGTTTTGTTTTTTTCTCTGTGGGAACAATATTTCTGCAAATTCTGCAGTCCAAAATAAGTCAGGAGAGAAAATATGCAGACATTTCGTTAGCCTGTCCCAGACAATAACCTGTAAGTTCCTGGATGTACTTTTATAATACTGTTCTGAATAATATGTTTGCTGTCATCAAATACCGTTATCACATTTGACAATGACAATGTGTGTGGAAATTATATGAGCTAAATAAATGAAGTAAACATCATTTGAAGATTTGTACTTGTACATTACATGCCCTTAATGTAGCAAGTATGTTGATCACAGCAGTCTCCATATAAGTTTCATACACACCCAATTTGTAGACACTATGTCAATCAGAACTAGTCTTTAGTTCATAAGACATATTTATTTCATTTTAATTTGCATGAAACCTTTCTTTGGAACACTGTCAAGACAAGAGGGTCATGATGGTCCATTATTGCTCATCCTAGTACCTTAGACAATTTGGCCCAGATATCATTCACAAATAGGAACATACAGACCAGATTTTGCATAAATCAGACACAAAATGTGGCTGAAGGCTTGTAAAAGTAAATTTTCTATGATGTGACAATATGACCATGTTTTTAATCAGACATAACACTGTTACAATTTTGACCAACATTTTAAGACCACTAACATGCTTGTCAGGTTCCAAGTGGATCAGTAATGAAATATTGTATATGGAATGTTTCAATACATTTCTATGATTTGACCTGGTTACCTCCTTTTTTAACCCAGATGACGCAATGTCCACCTTTGCCAAGACCTAACAATTACTTTCCCTGAAACAATGTGTCATATGTTAATCAGACAGAATATGTTGTATGCATAATTACAAAGTTTAAACATGTTTGTATCATTTGTTCAAGAAACCTAATTATCAAATTCATCTCAGATGGTAATAAAGCAAACATTCAGACCATTTTGATTGAGATTGCAACAAACTTTTGACCTCTTGTGTTGAAGACAGACCAATGAAAGACACAAGTCAATCACATAAGCTGACCATTAGCAAACTTGTTATGTTTGCTACCACAAAATAACACTGACTTTGTAAAAAATTAACATTATATACCTTTTGCACCTTGAGTTGGAAAGCTTTTCAGTTTATGAATGTCTTCGTGCAATGTTGCTAACCTTTGTCGCACTGTTGACAACCCTTGTTTTACTTCTTGTTGCACTGTTGCCAACCTTTGTCGCACTGTTCCCTGTTTGACAGTTTTTATCCTTTTCATGACGCTATCATGACCAGCTGCTAATCTTTTCTCGACCCAGTCTAATTTTAACATCACGTCTTGGTCCATTGCATCCCATGCTTTTATGGTCTTATCTAGCCGATCTTTTAACTCTTCATCTATATCCATTGCTCTAGCATTGTCAATTAATGCCGATAAATCAGTAATTCCACTGGTCTTATTAAGTCTAGTTAGGATCTGAAAATATAGGGCAGTTGAACCACACATCAGATGTTTAATATGTATTGTTAGGTAACATCACCTAGGTCATCATGTAAACTTTCTATACTAAACTTTTATGATATTGTGTCAATCTGAATGATAGCTTAGTAATGTCCTTCTTTTATGGTAACATTGACTTTCATCTTGACCATAGCCTTGCCAAATGCGATGCAAAAATAGGTCTTCTTAATATTTTGGCTCTGCCCCAAGATTGATGACAATATGTCATATGGATCTAAAGTTATTGAATGTAAACAGTGTTTAAGTGACCTTGACAATCCAACACACTATCCACACTAAGGGCTTTATAAATGTTCCACATACCAAGTTTGATAACAACATCACAGTCAGAACAGGAGTTATAGATCAGAAAATCCATGTATACCACAGTCATCTGTTTTGTCAGCCAGTGTTTTTTTACAACATCATAAAATATCAAGCTTGTTCACATACTGATCAATAGACAATAAGACTAAAAGCTGGTATTTAAATATTAACCAACTTGCCGGTCTTATAGAACAATCATTGTTTAATCATTTTAACATGAAACTAAAAGTTGTAGGGAATTAATTTTTTTGTATAATGATCAACCCGGTACAACCAGCTGTATCGATGGCTGTTCTGTAGATTGATGGCTGTGCTATGTGCAATGTGTGCGATATTTACGAAGGGAAAGTATTTGCTATTTTCGTTGTGTTTATTGTTGATTTTAAGAGTAACCACCACTTATAGGTATCATTTTAGTAAAGAAAAAGCAATTTCTACATACCGTTTGTGTGCGAGTGAGTGCTATCTTTACCAAGAAAACAGGTAATATGTACGTCGTGCTTGCGAAAAGTTCAACGGTATGTAGAAATTGCTTTGCTTAAAGACGTATTCGGGAGTTGCCATAGCACAACTTTAATAAGCATGTTCTTTTCGATTATTGTAGTGTTTGCATTGGGTTAAAGACGTATAAGGGAGTAGGTTACTATTTTCTTTTACGATGCAAAGATTTTTTAGACTTCGTATAAACTTGGAACAATTTCTTAGAGGATATTATTCGCTCTCGTGGTCCCGATACATATGGCGTTCTGTGGCACGGAAGGAAATGGTCGCGATGTCTATGACTATGAGCAGAGTCTTCAATTTTAGATTAGATTAAATTCTAGCTTAATTACGTAATCTTTTATTGTTGACCTATGGTATAAGTCAGGCTAGTCCAGCCACGGACGTCACATCTCTATACTGTCGCTGTACAACGTCCTGCTAAACCATTCACAAAAGTAAATAGAAGTTGGACACCGTCGGTCTTTCCACTGCATTTACTCTTATTTTCGTGAACAGATATATGCTTTGCGTGCAATAAAAAACTGTATGACATAAAATTGTAGCTTTTCGTTGATTTATTTGTCTTTTCGACACAATATTTTCATGGATACGACTTGTTTTGTAAAAAAAATAGTGAATCAATCACCTGTTAATAAGAAGATGGGAGAGTTGCTATGGAGGCGGTGCGCACATAGTTATTACCCTTATAAGATCATTGTCGATATTGCTATTATTTGCTCCTTCTTGAGCCAATACTGAAAGTGATATATCATGAATTCGATCAAAAGGTGCTTCAACGTTAAAATCCATCTTGTATTGCTACTTTGACGGGCGAAATTGGCGAGAGCGCGAATGTCAACATACAGTTTATAAGGTGAATTATTTACTTGCGCACCATGGGCGGAGTTACGTTTGATTGACAGATATTTTAGCGACAATGTTTGCAGTCATAAACATTTGACCCCTGTCTTCTTGTCGAAGTGATTGTGAGGCACTCAGATGCGCTAGAAATGCGATTTTTGTGTGCTTCTACTCGTGAAAGATTGCTACAGTTTTTCCGCACCCTCAAAAGTCTGTTCGGTCGATAATAAAGACGCCATAATAGTGCCGTTAAAATCATGCGGCATAATCCCAGGTTTTTACTATAGGCTTGTGCGTGGCTCTGTTACGAATGACGCGTGTAAAAGTCGGAGTACAGAGACATGTATGCAGGGCTTAAGTCGGGCCATCAACAAAGTCAATGTACTGACGCTTCGATATCGGAGGAACGAATTTAGATTGTCTGTCATGTGAGTCTGTTAGTTTTTCCCATCAACTTCGGAAATTATTAAAGTTTGCATTTTACAAAAATAAGAAACCAGCCGGGCTAGCTCAGTTGGTAGAGCGATAGACTATCAGCCAGCAGATCCAGATTCGATTACCAGTTTTGGACAGGTTATGTTATTCAGTGACTCTGGCTACGATAATGTCTTGCACATGTGAAGAAGTTGGCAGAACTGGTTGATAATTACTTCCAAGAAAACTGGTAAGGTCAATTGGCCGCTGTATATGAATGAAAAATGTTGAAAACCTGATGGAGCTAAACAAATATAGATTTTATGGAAACGAATATCTTTTTTGGATAAACTCATGATCGGGCAATGCAGTATCTGTTATACAGACCTGAACAGTATGCCAAAACTACCAGAATTCGGACAAAACCCTATTCAGCATATTGTAAACAATTCCGGGTTTTATAACTGGATGACAAGCAGACAAAGTTAGATTGTGAAAAGTTAAACATTTCTGTCACTCGACGGGTATTACATGTAGGGCATGACACAATTCGGTCATCACATGATACTATATGAATCGATAAAACTACATGGAAATACGATATTTATTACAAACTATTGAAGTATTTTTTTTATCCCTAACTGCATTCCCTCCCAGAACGACACCTTTAATGAGGCACTCACCAACTTTTATTTCTTGAATTCCTCCTATGCAATTTAATGTAAAATATCCTCCCAGGAACGACAACTCTTGACCACTGGCAATCAAATGATTTATAACAAGGTTCGTTTAAAAACAAGAAACGTTAAGACAGTGAGAGTACTCGCCGACATACAGATCGCTTCAAAGTGAAGCCGGTAAACTAAAACCTGTCTTATCGATGGTCCAGTTTAAACTAGTCCATACATGGACGCGTTGAAAGTAAAATTGCTTGTAAATGAATCAGTCCCTCTTTCCCACCCCCGAGTGAGGCTGTACAATGCTTCTACAATCTCTGGTTGACAAGTCTTTACAGAATACAAGAAACTTCGTCTGCCCCAGTCTTTCTGCACTTTCAGCGCTTTGATTCTGAACTTTATAGTCACCAAGCACAATACAAATAATGATATCATTTTGTTCAATTGAAGATTTCTTTATAGTTTTGCAGTTTTCCTTCTACTTTCTTTTTCTATATACTTTATTATTAAAACAGAAAAGTCATTGACATTTAAAATTCTACATTTGAAATATTATAAAACGATCTTCAATAAATATTTAAAACTAACACATTTTATGAAAATGTAAAACGTTAATAGGTTACCAAGTGTATTAAGGGCAAAAATCTTCAACTTTCACTTTCCATATATATTACATTTGAATCACAATAAAACAATCTTTATCTTAAAATCAAGCATGGTGACCTATTATTTGTATTTCATATTTTCATTCAGACAGTGACTCTCATATAGTATACCAAGTTGTAAGAAAATCTCTGCGCTAGAAAAAATATAGTAAACTTGTATTGATTTTGCTATATATTCATATTAAATATTCACGTTTTAAATCTTCATTATCATAAAATCGAGCAAGGTGACCTATCATTTTTATTTCATATTTTGGTTTGATACATTACACTGATCAAATATAAAAAGTTTAAATGAAATCTCTGCGTAAGAAAAAAAACGGCCTTATTGTAGGATACGCGTATAAACAATACCTATAAGTGGTTACTCCTAAAATCAACAAAAAACGCAACGAAAATAGCAAGTACTTACCCATCGTAAATATCGCACCTTGCACATCAATCTACAGAACAGCCATCGATACAACTGGTTGTATGGGGTGATGATGTAAATTGTATTATTGTGGGTTAAAAAGTATAGAAGATACAGGAATAATAATTAAGGATAAACATACACTTAACCTACTTCGAAAAAAAGTTTATGGTGACATTTTGTTTATAAGAGTGTCTAAACACTTAATTAATCAATGTCTGTGTTCTCATATGAATTGATAATAGACATCAATGAATGCATTTTCTTGTGGTTTAATTAATTTGATTGGTAGATGCCTTTTGTTTTTCAATTCATAAATCACGCCCTCTCCAGGTTAGTTCTAATGGTCATAGTGACCATATTGTAATTGAAAATTGCCGTATGTGTCAGCTGTAAAAAGTCAAGTCATAAAACCTCAGGAGATCTTTGTGTTAATTCATAGTGCTTAAATTTCCTGTTTGATAGAATTAGTACCTTTGATAATTGCAGTGATTAGGTCATATCAATATGTGATCTTAATTTGTAATTCACCCTGCAACCGTCTGTCATCCAAAATGTTAGGTAGGGTCGGGAAATGTTAATTAGGGTCAGGAAACGTAAGGTAGCTTCGGGAAACATTAAGTAGGGTCTAGAAACGTTAGGTTGGGTCGGGAAACATTAGGTAGCTTCATGAAACGTTAAGTAGGGTCAGGAAATATTAGGTAGGGTCGGGAAACGTTAGGTAGCTTCGGGATAACTTTAGGTAGGGTCGGGAAATGTTAGGTAGGGTCGGGAAACGTTAGGTAGCTTCAGGATAACTTTAGGTAGGGTCGGGAAATGTTAATTAGGGTCGGGAAACGTAAGGTAGCTTCGGGAAACATTAAGTAGGGTCTAGAAACGTTAGGTTGGGTCGGGAAACATTAGGTAGCTTCGGGAAACGTTAAGTAGGGTCGGGAAATATTAGGTAGGGTCGGGAAACGTTAAGTAGGGTCGGGAAATATTAGGTAAGGTCGGGAAATGTTAGGTAGCTTCGGGATAACTTTAGGTAGGGTCGGGAAATGTTAGGTAGGGTCGGGAAACGTTAGGTAGCTTCAGGATAACTTTAGGTAGGGTCGGGAAACGTTAGGTAGGGTCCGGAAACCCAAACCACAAAATAATTAATGCCCCACTCTGCCCTGAAACAGGTGGACAATCACAGTTAAAGAAGATAATAACAATCAATAATCTGTGAGTTATCTATTTAATTGTCGAATTGGACTTATTTTGATTAGACCACTTTCTCTCGAAGTGGGATAAATGGGACCTACATGGTATAGTGTATATGGACATATAGGACAGCTAGAAAAGCACTTGTATTCCTGTATGTTTTAACCCATTTTAAACCACATGATATGATTTTAAAGGTTAATAGTGAAAATACAAAATCCCAGTAGATAAAATCCATTTAACACATATTTACCCCACTTAATTCTTTCCATTTATCATCAAAGTCAGTCTCAGGTAAAACCACTGTATCTCTGTGCATGAGCTGAAATACAAAAATATAAAGTTTTGGTCAATTTTCTTTTTCAGAACTGATTAAATGCAAGGTCAAGTAAATATCAGCAAAAATACAATCAAGTTATGTAACAGACTCAAAACCCATGTCAAGATGTCCCATACAGTTTCCACTAAATACATAAAGGAACAAAACCTTGTCCCCAGTGACCATGTGTTTAGAAAGAACTTCATAATTTATATCTTTGAAGAGGTCTACCCACACAATGTTACACAAACTTTACAGCTACACCTTATAGTTTTGGACAAGCATTTTTTGCTTTAAAATCCATGTTTAGCTCTTGTAACCTACTTATAATGCAGCAGATCAGAACCATTTATATAACTTAAAATGTTGAAGTTGGGTCTAGATATATTCAGTCGTTAAGGACTGTATGTTGTTTATAGTTTCCATTACAGCAACCGACCAGAATATAACCATTTATATAACTTTTAGAGAGGCCCAAGCAAGAATAATTCTTGTAAAGTTGACAAAATCCATTCATCGCTACAGAAGACGATATTGTAACAGGCTGTTTCCAGGTTGTGTATATATACTGACGAGAAAAAGAAACGCCTCATCGAAAATTGGCGTTAATTTCGTTACCAAGTTTAAATTAGGTGGGAAACGTCAGAAATTTACATGTACTCTGAACGACAAATTTAACAAACCGAAACTTGTACGATTTTATTTAGCCCATTGTTAAATTCATGTACCTGCTCACGATTTACTCGTGCAATCCGTGCGTGTCAACCATGTGTTTTTATCGAGTTAATTTTACACAGGTACATATGTTAGTCGACTTACCATATTTTCAGAGTTTTTCTGACAATTATCCTGTTTGAATTTATTCACACCTGAGACCTTATTATATAATGGGTTTATGTTCACACTAGTCTCAAACATTTATCCACATGAAGTCTTAAACATCAAGTTTAAAACATATAGATTTATGATATTATATACAAGTCTTCTATACATGTCATCAAATTCAGTTCTGCTGCACTTCTGTACAAAATAATCCCACGGTATCTGCTGCGTAACTTGTGCGGTTCCATGGGGCGACGTCTTGCTGCTGTGGTTGTCAGTAGAGGTGGCACTGATTGTTTCCGTGAAATGGTTCTGACCAGTCAATTGAAATTCAAGATTTGAAATAAAGTCATGTTTGTGGAACATGAAAAATCGGTCAATGGCGCTATGTGACTATGAATTGCTGTCTAATTAATCATCAATTCTCATAAATGATCAAATTTGTGAATGGAATTGTTCTTTTCTAATTTTAAATCACAGTTAACAAAATATTGTCCAATGAGTTAGAATGAGGCGTTTCTTTTTCTCGTCAGTATATAATTATTCTCACTAACTAAAATTAACTACAACTTCTACAAATAAGGATTCAATGATTTATTTCTTCATAATCTTATTTTCTTATTTTCACATATCTACCAAACATAATTTCAACTACCCTACATAAAAGCCATACATTCATGAAGAGATGAAACGGGATTTTGAACACCGCAAAAAGTAAAAAATTGACCCTTAATTCATTTCTAAAGAAGCCTCACAGTTTATTAAAAGGGTAAAATCTACCTTGTGAATGTCTGTGAACTGAGTACTACAACTCTTCACCTTTTGGAGTCATGAGTATGAGCTTCATAAAAATCTCACTGAACATTAGATACACAATGACTAGCAATTATTAGTCTGACTATGTGAAATACTACCAGAAGATGTGTAATCAACTACACAATATAAACATCTATACTGTTGAACCAATAAATAGTACATATTGTTTAGAAATTAGAATTGATATCAAAATAAACCCATTTCTGCCACAAGGTTACAGGAGGAGATTTTGTTTAAATCCACCAATCCTACAAAGCTACATTAAGAGTAGCCCCGCATACATGTCTCTGTACTCCGACTTTTACACGCGTCGTTCGTAACAGCGACAGTATAGAGATGTGACGTTCGTGGCTGGACTACATTAAGAGTAAATCGTGACGTCAGGTTATAAATGACAAAGTGATGTACGCTTGTATCTTGCTATATAGATTGTTTATTAATGTTTAGGAAAATTGGTGAAAATACATGAAAAATGTATATATTATTGCATCTCCCAATTTCTACATTATTATGAATTTTTCATTATTCATCCATGTAACATTATTTTGGAAAAATCCTGGTACATACACAATTAACAAAATTCAACAACATCCTGACTATCAATTGAGGCATTAAATTACTATCAGTCATAAACATACTTGCACATACATTATTTCTGCAACCTCGTAATCGGGCGATGTCAGCTTCCACAGACAAATCTCCTGGAGCTGGTGTATTCCACACAGCATCTCTTCTATCAAGCAGACCACATACATTTCTGAGGAGCAGAGCAAGCAGTGTAATATCGAAGTTACTGGATGTTGGTTTCATATCATCTGGTGGCAACAACTTCTTCTGTGCATCATTTATTATATTCTTATTTCTGAGATACATAAGTTGTTTGTACTGGGTTGGGTTTGCATTCAAGTATCGCATGAAGTCATTTCCCACTTTGTTGTCCAACAACTTCCTCAGAACTTCTGTACCCACTTCTATCAAGAGATACTGATATCGGTATACAAATACGTCTGGAAAGAAAAAATACAATCTTTAGTTTGTAAATCAACCAGAAAAAACTTACAAACGGTTAGTTGCTGTCTTAGTGGAGTCCCATTTTAATCAATAATTTGGAGTTCAAACTTTTGTTTTAGGAAGCAAATTTTTTTCCATATACCACATTCCATGGTGGTCTTATTATTTAAAGTTATATCATGGCTCAGGGTTTGTTAAAATGTTACAGTTGGATTTATTTATTTACACACTGTATATAGCCTTAGTAGCTCAGGGAAGATTATATTTAAAACTAGAAATGGGTTCGGTCCATTGGGCACAGGTGTCACCATATTGCATTAAGGCAAGCTCTGTTTATGAAAACAAGACAATGTGACATACCTAAAATGAAATCTCTGGGGCTATATGGTTTCGAAAATGTCAAAGATATTTCCTATCTATGTAATAAAGTCATGTTTTGATGAACACGAAAAATTGGTCAATGGCACTACCAGGATTTGAACCCGGGTCTACGGATTGCTGGTCTGTTATGCTAACCACTACACCACAGCGACCTTTCGTCATTTTTATGTACATTTAACTTAAGTAAAGTTGATTAAGGATAACTACACTTTGGACGAAACATGTGACCCCTGGGACAGGACGGATATTGACCCAGGGACATAATTTGAACAAATCCTGGTAAAGGACCACTAAGCAATTAAACATACAATTTTAAAATCAATTCTAAACAGTAGAATGTCAATGTAGAATAGTTCTCTCATCAAATCTTAGAGAAAATCCAAGCGCCACCAGTCAGCCATCTTAAATATGATAAACAAAACTCATCAAGCTTTACAACAACATCATGTAGGTTTCATGAACATTCTCCATTAACTGCACATTTTCTGTTTGACAGCTAACTATGTTTCTTATTTCATTTCAATCCCTACAGTACTTTCTAAGATATGACCCAGACAAGCAATGATAATGGGAAAAAGACATGACACAGACAAGCAATGATAATGGGAAAAAGATTAAAGACATAGACAAGCAATGATAATGGGAAAAAGATATGACCCAGACAAGCAATGATAATGGGAAAAAGATATGAACCAGACAAACAATGATAATGGGAAAAAGATATGACCCAGACAAGCAATGATAATGGAAAAAGATATGACCCAGACAAGCAATGATAATGGGAAAAAGATATGACCTGGACAAGCAATAATAATGGAAAAAGATATGACCCAGACAAGCAATGATAATGGGAAAAAGATATGACCCAGACAAGCAATGATAATGGAAAAATGTATGACCTGGTCAGGCAATGATAATTGAAAACGATATGTCCCAGACAAGCAATGCTACTAGGAAAAAGATATGACCTTGACAAGCACTGATAATGGGAAAAAGATATGACCTGGACAAGCAATGATAATGGGAAAAAGATATGACCCAGACAAGCAATGCTACTAGGAAAAAGATATGACCTGGACAATCAATGATAATGGGAAAAAGATATGACCTGGACAAGCAATGATAATTGAAAAACGATATGACCCAGACAAGCAATGCTACTAGGAAAAAGATATGACCCAGACAAGCAATGCTACTAGGAAAAAGATATGACCCAGACAAGCAATGATAATGGGAAAAGATATGACCCAGACAAGCAATGATAATGAGAAAAAGATATGACCCAGACAAGCAATGATAATGGGAAAAGATATCACCTGGACAAGCAATGGTAATGGGAAAAAGATATGACCTGGACAAGCAATGATAATGGGAAAAGGTATGACCCAGACAAGCAATGATAATGGAAAAATATATGACCTGGACAGGCAATGAAAATGGGAAAAGATATGACCTGGACAAGCAATGATAATGGAAAAAGATATGACCTGGACAGGCAATGAAAATGGGAAAAGGTATGACCCAGACAATCAATGATAATGGGAAAAGATATGACCTGGACAAGCAATGATAATGGGAAAAAGATATGACCTGGACAAGCAATGATAATGGGACAAAGATATGACCCAGACAAGCAATGATAATGGGAAAAGATATGACCCAGACAAGCAATGCTACTAGGAAAAAGATATGACCCAGACAAGCAATGCTACTAGGAAAAAGATATGACCCAGACAAACAATGATAATGGGAAAAAGATATGACCCAGACAAGCAATGATAATGGGAAAAAGATATGACCTGGACAAGCAATGATAATTGAAAAACGATATGACCCAGACAAGCAATGATAATGGAAAAAGATATGAACTGGTCAGGCAATGATAATTGAAAAACGATATGACCCAGACAAGCAATGATAATGGGAAAAAGATATGACCTGGTCAGGCAATGATAATGGGAAAAAGATATGACCTGGACAAGTAATGATAATGGGAAATGATATGACCCAGACAAGCAATGATAATGGGAAAAAGATATGACCTGGACAAGCAATGATAATGGAAAAATAGATGACCTGGTCAGGCAATGATAATTGAAAAACGATATGACCTGGACAAGCAATGATAATGGGAAAAAGATATGACCTGGTCAGGCAATGATAATGGGAAAAAGATATGACCTGGACAAGCAATGATAATGGGAAATGATATGACCCAGACACGCAATGATAATTGAAAAACGATATGACCCAGACAAGCAATGCTACTAGGAAAAAGATATGACCTGGACAAGCAATGTTAATTGAAAAACGATATGACCCAGACAAGCAATGATAATGGGAAAAAGATATGACCTGGTCAGGCAATGATAATGGGAAAAAGATATTACCTGGACAAGCAATGATAATGGGAAAAAGATATGACCTGGACAAGCAATGATAATGGGAAATGATATGACCCAGACAAGCAATGATAATGGGAAAAAGATATGACCTGGACAAGCAATGATAATGGAAAAATATATGACCTGGTCAGGCAATGATAATTGAAAAACGATATGACCCAGACAAGCAATGCTACTAGGAAAAAGATATGACCTGGACAAGCAATGATAATGGGAAAAAGATATGACATGGACAAGCAATGATAATGGGAAATGATATGACCCAGACAAGCAATGATAATGGGAAAAAGATATGACCTGGTCAGGCAATGATAATTGAAAAACGATATGACCAAGACAAGCAATGCTACTAGGAAAAATATATGACCCAGACAAGCAATGATAATGGGAAAAAGATATGACCTGGACAAGCACTGATAATGGGAAATGATATGACCCAGACAAGCAATGATAATGGGAAAAAGAGATGACCTGGACAGGCAATGATAATGGAAAAATATATAGTAAAGGAAAGATAACTCAATTGATATACAGGAGTAGATTAATATTCTTGTGTACTACACTTGCTTTCATTGAAATCCTGTCAGAAGTTTTTGAGTTATGGTCCAGACAAGAGTGTGGCAGAGGGATGGATGATTGGACATACGTACGGACGACGGAAGAACGGACAAAATTGCAACTTTATGCAATCCCTTTGAGAATCATAAAAATCCAAGATAGGCAGCAGTCAGCCATCTTGAATCAGATCGGGAAAAATATGTCACATACAAGGAAGTCATCATGTAGATTATTAGTGTGGAGCTTCAAGAAAATCCTCAAACAGGAGGACAAAGAGGGCCTGACGCTCTACTGGCTACATTGTGTATATGGATGTCAGAAATCTTAATGAAGGTTCATGCAAGGATTCAACACAGCAAGTTTGATGCAAATCTGATTATGGGTATATTTCTATTTTTACTCTGATAGCCATATTGTGCAATCAACCGGAACCCTTTCAACAATTTAGAGAAAGGGTCATGACAGGATGTTTCAGAGCAAGTTTGATGTAAATCTGATTATTTGGTTCATGAGAAGAAGCAATTTAAAGTTTTTTCTATGTTTTAGCTCTGGTGGCATACCAACCAAAACTTAGTTTGCGGGGTAAAACAATTGCTTGTTTCAGCATAACCCTACCTCTCCTGAATATTGCCCAAATTAATTTTTTCTCTCTGGTGGGAGAATATTTGGGCCTGGGCATAAATAGTTCAATCTTGAATGACCATAAAATAATAAATATATAAAACTTATCACCTAACATTAAGAAGTAGTTTCTCATTAATCAACTCTTTTTTTATAATGGCATAAGACAAAAGTTAAATGTTTCATAGATTTATCAACATTAGACCATTGCATACCTGTCCTGCTCATATCCATTTTTTGACGTTTCAAATCAAGATGAGTCTGTTCTATATTTACTATTGGTCTTTTTGTCCCTTGTTGCTTGTTGCTGCTTTCTTGCATATGTTCTGCTTGTTCTTTTTGACATCTTTCAACATTCTCTTTCTTCACGACAGGCAGATCTTTTGATTCAGACTGACCTTGTTTTAATTCTAACAGATCATGTTTCATTTCAAATGGACCAACATCTAAACTGGACTGTTCCTGGATAATTTCTGACTGACCAAGTTTTAACTCTTCCACTCCACTATCACATAAACTGTCCATGTCAGTCCATGATTTAATGACCTGGTCATGGCGGTCTTTTAATTCTTCATCAATGTCCTTACTCTTTGCATCATTAATCAATGAGGAAAGGTTTGGAATTCCACACACAGTGTTCAGTCTGTTCAGTATCTGCAAGGAATGATGATTGATTTTAAGTTTTTATCACTCAAATAATTGTCGCAATATGTCGTCAGTTCAAAAGGAATACTAAATGGTTGTTTTTGAATGTGGAGCAAACAAGAATTATAGTCATATGACCTTTGATCTATAAGTGTAACGTTGACCTTGAAAGACACTGGTTGAAACATGCACTCTGGACATTGTCTTGATATCATGAACATTTTTGGCAAGTTATTTTAAAATCCTTCTAGCAGTTCAAAATTTATGGAGCAGTCACGATTTGTGACAGACAACCAGGGATGCCAACAGTGAAGTGTGAAAAAAGAGGAAAATTTTGCTGGGGGTCAAAAGGGGCATGTATCCAGATTCAAAAGTCAATCCTCCATTCCATAAAGCTATAATATCAGAAGTGGTGATACATATTAGGTGTAGAAGCTTGACGAGTTTTTAGTTTTTAATGTTAATTACTGCTGTAAAGGACAGAGGGAGTGAAAGCAACATGTAGAGCCAGTTTTGTAATCTGTTTTCGCGACTGGACGATTATCAAATTTCGAGTTTAAGATGCGTTATATTTTGTCGCCAAAGAGAACATTTTCTAGAATTTTGATGACTTCTTGTAATGAAAGACACTGGTTGAAACATGCACTCTGCACATTGTCTTGATATCATGAACTTTTATGCTAAAGCATTTCAAAGTTCTTCAAGGGCTTCATTAAATAAGGAGCGAATACTAAAATTTGGTCATTTGACCTTTTACCGCTAAGTCTGACCATGACCCTCAACTGAGCTGGAAGAAACATGCATTCTGCACATCGTCTTAATATTGTGAACATTTTTGGCAAGTTATTTCAAAATCCTTCTAGCAGTTCAAAATTTATGGAGCAGTCACGATTTGTGACAGACAACCAGGGATGCCAACAGTGAAGTGTGAAAAAAGAGGAAAATTTTGCTGGGGGTCAAAAGGGGCATGTATCCAGATTCAAAAGTCAATCCTCCATTCCATAATGCTATAATATCAGAAGTGGTGATACATATTAGGTGTAGAAGCTTGACGAGTTTTTAGTTTTTAATGTTAATTACTGCTGTAAAGGACAGAGGGAGTGAAAACAACATGTAGAGCCAGTTTTGTAATCTGTTTTCGCGACTGGACGATTATCAAATTTCGAGTTTAAGATGCGTTATATTTTGTCGCCAAAGAGAACATTTTCTAGAATTTTGATGACTTCTTGTAATGAAAACATCGTAAGAAGGTTATTTTATGCTTTTAAATGCCATAGTCGAATCTTCATCCAAGACAAAAATTATTAAAATCAAAAATGTTGAGACCATTGTTTTGTTTATGCTTTTACCATAAACTGACATTTCATCACTTCCTCAGATCAGTAACAGTCTCTAAACAACGTGCAGCATATATATGCCCAGATCAGTGCATTGCTTTTGTTTTGTGACCTACGTCAGGTGCGATAAACGGACGGTTTGCAATTTCAAGAAAAGAACAACAACAACCGCACGGTTGTGTTTAAAACCCTGTCATTCGTACTTGGTAATATTTAAAATCACGTAGACCGTGTTACGCATGGAACTTTTCGTACCCTACCCCCCCCCCCCCTGGGCAAATTTTCTCCTCGGATGTATGTGTTTCACGAGATCAACCCCTGGGTGACCCAAATCCTGTGGAATTCAGCGGAAAATTCACATCCCTCACAACTGGAGCAAAAACAGAATATATACAGTATGACCTGCCGATAACAATACACACAGGAACCAACATGAAATGTCAGATAAGGCAGGTTAAAGGGCATCATTTTACGCTTAAACTGTTATTTTCCGATCAAGATGAAGACAAATTAAAGTTAAATAAAGTAATTTGTTACTTCCATTAATCATCATGTGTACAGTCAATATCGATTGGAGTCCCACTGGGTCAGACATGATGAAATGTTGATTAGGGGGCTGGAGAAGATTGATCAAGGGATCAAGTACACATAGGGAGCAATATCCTGAGGAGTTGACTAACAACACTACGTGAATATTCTATAGATCTACTTTCAAATGCAGTTGTTTTCATACAATTTCATATTTACAATAATAATATTGTGATCAAAATGTTTCCTTTGCAAACCTAACAAAACTGCAATAATAGTGTTCATTATTTTGCTTCGGAAGGCAAAATACATAACAATAATCAAGTTTATGTTTTTAGGTTTGGTCAACACATACGAGTATGAAGGCCTAATGGAACAGTGTGTTACCTTACTGAAGTTCACTGGAGACATAATCGTCTATATTTTTCTTAGTATGCAATATTTGCCTTAGATTTTTTAAAGTACATTTAAATCAACCTAATATTTAATATTATAACAAGGAATTAGCAATATATATAGTGCAGATGTTGTAAAAGAAAAGAAAATGGAGTACGGTAATGTACTGAAATTCAGTGGATTTCGGTAAGGTAACATACCCCTTATCGAAAGGTTAACCAATCCTTGTCAAGATTACAAATGTTGTACAGTTGAAGAGAAATTGGTTCAGTGGTTAACGTAAGATTTGATATGCAAATAGCAAAGCCATGTCAGTACAGCTGCACCGAAAAACACATACACATTAATCACTTTCTTTCATAACATTGATATTATATAACAGTAATGCATTGAAACAACGCAGCTTTGACGTGATTCCCATATTAATGAGGACATTGATTTTGATCAGGTAAACCCTGTGTCATTCCATGGTTTGACCATGATTCTGATTTTTACTGTATCATCAAACTTATTAAGTGAAGTAAATGCTCAAATTTATAACTACAACAGGGGAAATGTCTGGGCTTAATATTGATATTTGGGAAAATGACTCTAATAAAGTTGTCATATTGATACTAAGCAAACGTCCAAAGGTCATTTTGTTGTCATCTGTACATTACCCGAACCATTTTAACTCGCTGTAAACTTTCAGAACAAATAATAGATGAATAAATTTATTAACATAAAGGCATTTTCTTTTTATTGATATACATATTGTGAAAATGACCTAAATAGTGGTTTAATTAATTCAATTTTAGTAAGCCCACTAGGAAACAAGAAATATCCTTAAACAACTTGAAGTATGCATATTTGTTGCAATCTGAAGGTTAAAAACATAACACCATTTACAAAATAATTGTGTTCATTACTTTGCTTAGGAAGAAAAAATACATAATAATAAACAACTTAACATTTTTAGGTTTGGTAAACAAATATAATGGCCTTAATGAAATGTTAACCAATCTGCGTCAAGGTTACAAACATTGTTTGGTTGAAGAGAAATTGCCTTGTCGGTTAATGAAAGATTTGATTGGTTTACACAACACTGATATGCAAATAGCAAAACCATGTTAGTACGGCTGAGTTGAAAACAAGTCGGTTAAATCCGGAAGATAACAACTTTACAACATGAATAAGTCTGTTCCATATAAATGTTCTAGTTACAATTCTTATGTGAGATCTTGACCTTGGAGCTTAGGACCCAGTTAACATTCATATGATGCTACATGACATTCTGACTTGTTTTGAGGACTAACGGGACATAACAAAACAAAAATAATTCAAGCAGTGAGTGATATTTGTGTTGCAACACAATCAGAAATCACTGGATCTATGTGGTTAAGGCCAATGTATATAATTCAATCTGATATTTACCTGACTTAATTCATTCCATTTAACAGTCAAATCTGCCTCAGATATGAACACTCTTCCACTGTGTTGCAGCTGAAATGGAAAACATTGATTTCATTAGTTAATTTGGTCTGAATTTGTTTAACTCTCCTTTACTCCAGTGGATTCTGGGGCATTTGATATGCATCATTCCCATACCCATTATTTTTTCAATGAAGTCTGACCTACCAGTACCAAGATGTAGTTCCATACATTACATGGTCATTAAAAAATAACTAGAAATGTGTCCATATGACACAGATGCCCCCACTTGCAGCCATTGTCACAAAAGCAAATTCTATTATTCTGCTCATAGTTTGTGAATGGGCATCAAAATTACCAAGTGAACAACTGTACTGATTATAGTGATACGTCAAGGGCCATAACTTTGCACTTACTAGGCAATATCATACATGATGAAACATAGGTGCACAACTATACATGCTTGTGAACATTCCTGTAAAGTTTTATGACTCAGGGTCCTATACTTTTGGAGATACATGCCACACAAGATTGCATGCTCTGTATGCTATATATTCAATAAGTCAAGGGCCATATTTTGGCACTTACTGGGCGGAGCCATACATGAAACCCCATGAAAGATGAATCCATCAAGTTTACATATCTATCGATAATTTCAAGCACAATATAAATATTATCATGAACAAAATCAGTCATTAAATACTGGTACATACATTATTTCGACATTCCATTAACCTTGCCAGGTCAGCCTCTAAGGAGAAATCAGTGGGTGGAGGATTCTTCCACACCGGATCTGTGTGACCATGAAGACCACAAACATTCCTCAGAAGGCACGCAAGAAGTGTGATGTCCATGTTGGTTGACTTCGGCGAGTTATCAATTGGTGGTAGATACTGAGCTTGATCAGCTGTTATTATCTTCGCAGAGATCAAACTTTGAAGTTGATTGTAGAATTTATTGTTGTTTGCAGACAAGTGATTTACAAAATCAGAACCAACTTTGAAATCAAACACCTTCCTCATTACAACTGTACCAATCTCTATTAATAAATATTGGTAGCGGAAAATGTATTTTCTATCTGAAAGAGTAATCAAAACATTGTGTTAAATATAGAATATCAATTACACCATTTCAAACATAGGTGATTATTTACAAAGATTACTCCATTTATTTTGAATGTTTGATATAACTATTTATATTAAATTCTAATAAATAAATTTATCACATAATATGCACTCCTGGAGTGGCATAAAGCAATGACATAAATATCATATGTAACTAGTTACATAAATAGCCAGTGTGACGTCACTTATGACGTCATAAATGGCCAGTGTGACGTCACTTTAAATGACAGCATATTGTTTACAATTGTTCTGAATTTCGGCATTTATTAAAAATATTGTTGAAAGAGAATCTATTTATGGTGTTATGTGATAAATAGAATCTTACATTCGTGCTTATTTGATATTGTTTTTATGAAACTCGTCGACTGAAACGAATATGATGCTCGACAGAGCCTCGCGTCATATTATTTCAGTCGACTCGTTTCATAAAAACAATAACAAATAAGCACTCATGTAAGATCCTCTATACATGTATATATAATTATGTATAAATAAATTCACAAAACTAATGACTAGGGGTCTCACAGTATACCAATATGCAGCTATACAGAGTGTCTTATACCACAATATGAAATGAATTTACTGGTTTTCTATGATACATTTTTGTGCTAGATTATAGCTATAAGCTACAAATTACATTAAAACTTTATATATATATAAGTAAAATGATAATGACACATGTTTAGTTCAGCTTATTGCAGAGGAAACTACCTAAACTGAGAACAGTCCAAAACAACAAACTTTGCTGAACATCACAATTCCTTGGTCCCAGTACTTTTAACAACAGTAGAACTTTGAAACCTTGAACACAGGAGATATTGCTGACTCAGTGAATATGGAGGTCCAAAACTATTTCAATTATGAGTTTAAGGTCTCTAACACATACACCCTGCACATCATTGTTTTGTAGTGAACATTTTTGCCAGGTAATATAGAAAGCCATTGAGGAGTTAAAGAGGGGACACTATTTGTGACGGACAAGCAGACAGACATATTGGACAGTAACAAGGTGACTCCCCCAGCATGGGAGTCATAACATAAGATTTTCTGGTTGAACATTATAGTCCGGCAGACTACCTATCATTGATTATTTGATAGTTGTTGTATAAATTTGCTACAATTAAATAAAATGTGATGTAGTGACTGGATATCTTGTTGGTCACCATGGCAACCAACTAATAGAATAATTTGTATTTTTTATTTTCAAAAATAACTCTATACATAATTAAATAAAACATATACTAGTATACTGCTCAAAATCCTATTTAGATATTTAAGGTCCAAAAACACCCCAAAATTCTGTCATTGCAAGTTTTTAGAACGCACGGATGTGGGTTAATCTGAGGTCAAATCCCCATGTACGCAACTTTATGTGAAACCTTATTCCTTGTTTTACTCTTTGTATCCCTATGGTACTTTCCAAGGTATACATTCATAAGTTTCATTCCTATGTAAGTATATATGTACTGTATCAAGGGCCATTATCCTGTCTTTATCTTGTTTCAAAATCATATGCTGAATAGTATTTATATGTTTGAAAAACCGGAATATTATTACATTATGCAAGGTGACAAAATATGAACAACGGGTTGATAAACTTTCCAATATGCAGTGAAATAAATATGGATGAATATGAAAGAGGCCTAAATGTATGGTATAATTATATTGTATGCTTTCACTCTTCAAATATGTACGATTTTACTCTTCCATAAACGTTATGATAGGTATATTGTACCATTACCGACATAGACTGTATATATATGTGGTATTCTCGCCTCAACAATACGTATTCTTTTATCAACTAGATGATGAATATATGTGACTCATATGCAAATCAATAGCGATTCGAATACAATACAAAGACGTATTCTATAATTGGATTGACATAATTCTCGCGGTCGTCAATTTACACTAGGTGATAATATTGAGAAGGAAGTGAATAATTATGTCTATTCAGGTGTTTACTGTGATATATTTCTCCGGTCAAAGATTTGTATCAAGGATGGATGTAAACAAATATGAGGAACCCTTTTACGTATATGTAGCAGTGGGTCAACTGACGGAAAAAACCTGATTTCCTCACAAACATTTGTATGAATCAATTGTGATTCCAAAATTGCTTGTATAGATTTGAACTGTAGAATAGGAAACATGTACCACAAACAGAAATTTTAAAACTTGAGCGTTCACATAGATTTTGTATCAGTCATTGAATCCGCAGTACAAGTACAGACTTAGTGCACTATATTGTTTCTATATTAACACTTATTGAATTAAATGCCAGCTGTGTCGTCTTTTTAGCATTTATCAGACAATATTTGCAATGTCTCACATTGTTTCTGGTTCATTTCCATTAAAATATGTTAGGAAGTACATACTGAGACAACATATAACTGATATAGAGTTACATCACGTCTTGATGCTTGGGAAATGAAGAATCAGATTTATGTGACATTTTTAAAGTTGACAAAACTTGTGAACTATGGCAAATGGAGAAAGGTGATTCTAGGTTGTCATATTTATGCAAGAAACTTGTTTCAATTATTGGTTAACTCTACTCAGTGAGCCAGGATGGCCGAACAATTGTGTCCAACATGTGGGAGGTACATCAACATTTATGCAAGAAACTTGTTTCAATTATTGGTTAACTCTACTCATTGAGCCAGGATGGCCGAACAATTGTGTCCAACATGTGGGAGGTACATCAACATTTATGCAAGAAACTTGTTTCAATTATTGGTTAACTCAACTCAGTGACATTTATACAAATATCCCAAAGTGCTCAAATATGACAAATGATATGGTAGTACACCTAACAATGTTTTGTTCCATAAATGAGATATATAAAAGGGACATGTACAACAAACTTATATCCAATACAGGCATACTCGAGTTGAGCAGAACCATGACAGGGAACCCGCGGTCATAGCGCATCAGGTTTCTAAGAACAGCAGTATATAATTATGACAACAAGTTTTGTACACTTGGTTAGTGTGAATGCTATGTAAAATGTTCTTTTGTTATACTTTGGTTACATTTGTGTGATGTTACATAATACGTTTGTATATATGTATGTAATATTACATGATATGTTTGTATATATGTATGTTATATTACATGATATGTTTGTATATATGTATGTTATATTACATGATATGTTTTTATATATATATGTATGTAATATTACATGATATGTTTGTATATATGTATGTTATATTACATGATATGTTTGTATATATGTATGTAATATTACATGATATGTTTGTATATATGTATGTAATATTACATGATATGTTTGAATATATGTATGTTATATTACATGATATGTTTATATATATGTATGTTATATTACATGATATGTTTGTATATATGTATGTAATATTACATGATATGTTTGTATATATGTATGTAATATTACATGATATGTTTGAATATATGTATGTAATATTACATGATATGTTTATATATATATATGTATGTAATATTACATGATATGTTTGTATATATTTATGTAATATTACATGATATTATATATATGTATGTAATATTACATGATATGTTTATATATATATATGTATGTAATATTACATGATATGTTTATATATATATATGTATGTAATATTACATGATATGTTTATATATATATATGTATGTAATATTACATGATATGTTTGTATATATGTATGTAATATATTACATGATAAATTTTATTTTATTTACATTGTTCTTCTTGAAGTGCAATATTCCCATCAAGAAATGGTTGATCAATATTATCACTGTCAAGTTTATCAACATCAACTGTTGTATGTAACCAAATTTTCTCGCCAACAGATCTAGATAATGCCTCAGACAGTTCGTTCATTGTGTTAATAGATGACCCCTTTGTCAGAAAACCAACTGCATTCCTCACACCTTCAGAGCCTCTACATTTCAATGTAAGCACAACCGATTTCTTGCTAGTAGCTATGTCTAAAAATAGAAGATTAGTTGAAAGTAAAAAAAACTTGACGAGAGCTGAAGTGGTATTCGAAGTATGATGGAAAGATCAATAATTCAGTTAAGGAACTGATATTCAAATGTGTCTTGACCTTTGAGGCAGGGACGTGTATCTTGTTTGCGACATGTTGCCTTTATATACCGAACACATGTAAAAAGTTATTTTAAAATCCGTCTGTACATGACAATGTTACAGCCCTGACACAAAAAATTAGGACATCCATGGACGGATGGACAGTGCAGTTTTAATATGCCCACCTTGAGGGCATAGAAAGGCTGAGGTGCGTACCAGTAAAAGTTCAGTTTTATTTATCAGATAGATACATTTAAGATGTTTACGATACATTTAATGGCATCAGCTAAGTTGGTATTATTATGCCCCACCTGGAAGAAGAGAGGGTATATTGCTTTGCACATGTCGGTTGGTCGGTATCCTTTTTGTTTCCGGTCAATAACTCAAGAACTCTTTGACCTACCTTCCTCAATCTTGGTCCACACATAGGGCCCGTTTCATAGACGATCTTAAGGCGTATTTTATCTTAAATTCTGTCTCACGTTAACTTAGGTACTAAAATGCGTTTCATGAACGTTATCTTAACTAAGATTATCGTAGAATTTGTCCTAACCTTACGAGAACGTCAGAGCACGCTCAAACTATTGCAAGTCTCATGTAGTCAGTGCTGATACAATCTCCGGATTTAAATCAGCGCTGGCTGCATCAATGTTCCAACTATAAATACTTGTACTTGCTTTTATCCTTTTTTTAACCCTACTAATATCCTCCTTTCTACACAACATATTTTTTGCAGTTAAGGGATTTTAAGGTGCTAGGTTTTTTATCACCAACTGTCAGGCGATACCAGGTAGACTGAGTAGCTTGGGAAACCTGACAGTCTTTCACTTTTAACCCCCCCCCCACGCATGGCCATAATGTTTCAATTTTGAACGTTGCCATTATTGTAAAAGAAGAAGAAGAAGTGTCATGGCCGCCCCCATGATTCTACGGTTCACGTCGAATTTTCCAAAATATGCCGCAAATTTACTGAGAATTTGGGCTTAAAGAAGGGAATTGCGTTGAAACAGGTAAGTGAATTAAATTAATGTCTTTTTTAGTGGTGTGTGACCCTAAACAGTTTTTCCCACGATAATGCCTTCCTCTCAGCCTATCGACTTGACAATTGAAGGGTTGACAAGAAAAAGAAAGCAATCTCCAAGCATTCTGTTGAAATACCTGTATATATAGGTGTGCATATTTTGTTGAAAGATCAAACGGGTAAGGTTATTTAGTTTATATAATCTCATGTATCCGGCTGACATCATAATAACAGCATAAGTTCACAGTGCCAACTATAAATCAGTAATTTAAGTTAATTCATCCGCACAAAACGTCATTAGTTGTTAATTTGCCGTCAACTAGAAAACTTCTTCCGGCATTTTGGCGGCCATGATGACAGGTGCACGATCAGTATCACATGACTATAATACGGACGGTGTCACAGTTTTTCTTGAACTTACGACAAAACTTATCTTAGCTATTGCATGGTGACATCATTTAGTTATTGTATGTTTATTATTTGTATTGAATTCTGCAGCTGGTTTTAGTCAATTTCTTCTGCAATCTAAATTTTCATAGTCTGGCTGATAAATAAAAGGTTACCTGTTTGCATCAATGCCAAGGATGTATGTTCCGGAACAATGCTTATATTCAACTTGACAGGACACATTATACATTTACTGACAGCGTTTTCAAGTACAGCAAGCTTTTCCTCATACTTTTGGTCAGCTATATACTGGCGGAGATTCTCCAAAGTTAATCTTGTTGGGCACCTGTAGGTAGAAATAAATATTTTTAAAAAGCCAAGGAACCAGGTTTACAATACAAAAATGTATTTTGCTATGACAATTTTGCTTTTATTTCAATACAAAACTAGATGTTTCCATACGATAATGATTTCGTCGCTAAGGGCTTTCAAATAAAAAAATGGGCCAAAACTGACTGAAAACTAAATTGACCAGGAACCTTATTCACATACATTTTAAGCCTGAAACTTATACTTAACAAGCCCCCTCACAGAGTTATATTTTGTACAATTGCATAAGCAAGTTCAAAGTATGCTGCACAAATATACATGCTGGAAATGTTTTGTGAAAATTCTTACTTTAATAAGTAGCATTAAAAAATTTGATAAACTCATCAAAAACTTTGTTATTCAAAAGTACGTTTCCAGGTTAAGTTAGAAACAAGAGATGTTTGTAAAACATTATGCCCCCCCCCCCTGTGATCTTGACCTTTGACCCTGTGACACCAAAACCAATAGGGTTCCTCTGCTACCCAAGATGAATGTGTCATGAACCAAGTTTGAGGTAGATAGGTCAAGGGGTTCTTGAGTGAATGATTGGAAATGAAAAGGCTACGGATCGACGGACGTACCGATCGACTGACGGACATGTGCAAACCAATATGCCCTCTCTTCTTCGAAAGAGGCGGCATAATAAAAAGGGATACTAAAACATTACATGAATTTGTAAAAGGATGGTTTGTATTTGAATGTCAAATGAAAATTTTCATGTACCTGGGGTTGTGGTACGATTAAAAAAGAAAAACATTGCAAATGAATAACATGAATTGCTTATTCCTTCTGGTATCAAACTATGCAATTTTTGACTCAATATTTGATCAAATCTAAAAATCTTAAGCAGAAATTCGTACAGATTTACAACAATCAAATCAGGAAAATAACACAAACTTGTGACAATTAAAATTTTATTAATTTCAATTTGACTCCTAAGTCACTTAAGATGGACGTATTTTGTCTCTGTAATGATGAATCACAGTGCATCATGTAGGCAGAAAAAGATCATCAATTTTGAAACCAATATATACTGGCACATTGTCACTGAAATCCAACTGGACCTGTATTGATTAACCTATGCTTATTGTGCCCAATATGAATTGAATCCATTCATCTGTGCAAGAGTTATTGATTGAGAACCAATTTTTTAAGTTTACAAGAGGGCCATGATGGCCCTGTATCACTCACCTGACTACATTGCCATGTTGGCCTTAGGACAGTCCAAGAGAATTTTCAATGATTTGACCTCGTGACCTACTTTTCACCACACCTGACCCAGAATTACACTGGACTTGCATTTTATTAAGACAAACATTCAGATCAAGTTTATGTAGTTCGGGCAGAAAATGCAGCCTCCCGAGAATAAACAAGGATTTTCCATCATTTGATCATTTCACCTCGTTTTTGACCCTACGTGACCTAGTATAGAAGTTGACTTGCATTTCATTCAGACAAAGAAGTTGATCAAGTTTATGTAGATCAGGTAAAACATTTAGGACGAAGAGTTTACACAAGGATTATCGATAATTTGACCTTTACACCTAAATTTTGACCATCAAGATCTGGCCAATGCTGTGACCTCTTGAGTGTTAACAAAGTTTAAATATAATAAGACCTAGTGACCTAGGTTTTGACCCAGATGACCCAGTTTCAAACTTGACCTAGATTGTATTAGGGCAAACATGTTGACCATGTCTCATATAGATTAAGTAAAAAATGTGACCTCTGGAGTCACTCAGAGTGTTAACAAAGTTTTACTATAATTTGAATTAATGACCTAGTATTTGACCGCAGATGACCCAGTTTCAAACTTGGGCGATCCATATAGCTCATGTTGAGCATTTCATGCTCAGGTGAGCTCAAAAGGGCCGTAAATCCTCAAAAAAATTGCGGATTGTAACTGAATATACGTGTATCAACCTTGACCTGTATTTTATTATCCTATACATATGTGACCAATATGAATTGAATCAACCCATAATTTCAGGAGTTACTAATTGGAAACCAATTTTTAAGTAAAAAAAGACCATTATTCCTCCAAAAATTGGTAAATTGTAACCGATATCAAACTTGACCAGTATTTTATTATCCTATGTTTATGTAAGGATTTAAATACTTTTTTTCGGCCCCATCGTGACCTCACACTACATCAAATGAATGGGCAAATGAATACTAACCAATGATTCCGAGTTGAACAGTCGAAAAAAAGCTTTGAAAACAATTGTCAGACCATAATAGCAACCATATTAGACATTGACTTAAAATGTAATGAAATTTCTTCATAACAGTTATTATTCCACGTCAATCATTTATTCCGTAGGCTTATGCAGTTCAATGTGGTGCTAGAAGATAAATCGGATGAAATTCTCACTTAAAAAGTTGATTAAGAGAGCTATCTATCAGAAACTAGGATAGATAAACTGGTAAACATACCAAATTTTATATTAACATGGTACACATGCTTTTAAGAGAATAATACATGCAGCTGATAACACGTTTTGTGAAACCGAAAGAAATGGTAGCGAAATCCTATGGCTAAGATTAGATTAAATGCTTGCTTAATTACCTAATGTTTGAGTGTTGTTTGTAATATAAATCAGGCCAATAGCTAGCAATAGCTTATATATTGGACAGACAGATTCTGAATCAAAGTAGGACTAGGAGGAAATTGAAATGGAATTCTAGAAACATTGGTTATATTTCAGGACCACTCTTGATAACATCACCTGTAATGTGAGTCATTTTTTCCATAAATAACAACCTAGATCTAAACTGGTTTCAAAAATATGTGGTGAATTTGCAAATAAATATACAATATATTTGTTGTTGTTTGAGAAAAAATCGTTCATTATAATTATTGTTTACCTTACTTAGATTTAGGTAAAAAAAAGAAAGTTGGGTGAGTGAACGTCTCGTGATCAATGAAATTTGGGTGTTCATATGTTAATACCTCGGATTAGCTAATCAGAATGCAGGGATTTGTCAGATTTTGAATTGTTATGAATTGAACCTACCCATCCTTTCAAGAGTTATTGATCAGAAACCACCCCTCAAAAAATTAGTGAATTGTAATTATTATTGAACTTTTACATAACTAGAAATGTGTCCATAGGACACAGATGTCCCCTCTTGTAGCCTTTGTCACAAAAGCAAATGCTATTATACTGCTCATAGTTTGTGAATGGGTATCCAAATTACCAAGTGAACAACTGTACCGATTATGGTGATAAATCAAGGGCCATGACTTTGCACTTACTCAGGCCTTAACTAAAATGAAACCCCAGGTGCACAACTATACAGGCTGGTTAACATTCCTGTAAAGTTTTATGACTGTGGCTCATATAATTTTGGAGACATGAATGACACAAGATTGCATACTCTGTAGGCTATATTTTAACTAAGTCAAGGGCCATAACTTTGCACTTACTGGGCACAGTCAAACATGAAACCCCAGGTGCACAACTAAACATGCTGGTGAAGATTCCTGTAAGGTTTTATGACTGTGGCTCATATACTTTTGGAGATGTGAGTGACACAAGATTTTGTGACGGATGGAAGGACAGACGGACAGACATACACAATCAGCATTTACAGTCTAAAGATTACATTCCACCGTTAAATATAGCAGCAATCTAGCATGGGGGGAGAGGGTACACGCTAGGTTTCAAATATATTATGGACATAAAATAAGAACGATTACCTTCAACTATATTTACCTGAAAGTGATAAGAATGCTGCCTTCTTCTGCACTGTCCATGACTGCACCCTTTTCTGTCACGTCAGAAAACATTTTAGCACAAAGAGCCAGTAATTCATTACCACCAGTTTGCTCTTGTCCTGAAGCAAGTTTTTTAAATGCATCTAGAAGTAACAGCTGTCCTTCCATGATTGCTTTCTGATTTTGTGAGTGCACTGTTAGATTGACTGCAAAATGTAACATCAGATTTTAAGTATGATAAATTTAACACATACACACACACACACACATTACATCTAGGAATGCTCTGAATGATTCCATAACAGCAATTTGTTATAGAAATATATTATTGAGTTACAAAAATGTCAATCACCAGAAGATACACAATGTACAAGGAAATTGTAAACACCCAGCATGACATTATATGCAAGTACTGTATGCATACAATGTCCATATACTGTAAGTATACAATGCCCATGTACTGTATGCATACAATGTACATGTACTGTATGTATACAATGTCTATGTACTGTATGTATACAATGTACATGTACTGTATGTATACAATGTACATGTACTGTATGTATACAATGTACATGTACTGTAAGTATACAATGTACATGTACTGTATGTATACAATGTCTATGTACTGTATGTATACAATGTCTATGTACTGTATGTATACAATGTCCATGTACTGTATGTATACAATGTCTATGTACTGTATGCATACAATGTACATGTACTGTATGTATACAATGTACATGTACTGTATGTATACAATGTACATGTACTGTATGTATACAATGTACATGTACTGTATGTATACAATGTCTATGTACTGTATGCATACAATGTACATGTACTGTATGTATACAATGTACATGTACTGTATGTACACAATGTACATGTACTGTATGTATACAATGTACATGTACTGTATGTATACAATGTACATGTACTGTATGTATACAATGTCCATGTACTGTATGTATACAATGTCCATGTACTGTATGCATACAATGTACATGTACTGTATGTATACAATGTCTATGTACTGTATGTATACAATGTCCATGTACTGTATGTATACAATGTCTATGTACTGTATGTATACAATGTCCATGTACTGTAAGTATACAATGGCCATGTACTGTATGCATACAATGTACATGTACTGTATGTATACAATGTCTATGTACTGTATGTATACAATGTCCATTTACTGTATGTATACAATGTCTATGTACTGTATGTATACAATGTCCATGTACTGTATGTATACAATGTCCATGTACTGTAAGTATACAATGTCAATGTACTGTATGTATACAATGTCCATGTACTGTAAGTATACAATGTCCATGTACTGTAAGTATACAATGTCCATATACTGTAAGTATACAATGTCCATGTACTATATGTATACAATGTCCATGTACTGTATGTAAACAATGTCCATGTACTGTAAGTATACAATGTCCATGTACTGTAAGTATACAATGTCCATGTACTGTATGTATACAATGTCTATGTAATGTATGTGTACAATGTCTATGTACTGTATGTATACAATGTCCATGTACTGTATGTATACAATGTCTATGTAATGTATGTGTACAATGTCCATGTACTGTATGTATACAATGTCTATGTACTGTATGTATACAATGTCCATGTACTGTATGTATACAATGTCAATGTACTGTATGTATATTAGATAGCTGTCATTTGTTCGCCTTTTCCGTCATTGTTGGTCTGCTTGTTATTTATTGTTCCTTTTTCTATTCGCAGTAGAAGAATTCAAGGACAATTTACCAAATTGCATACTTTTGTTTTAAAATTCATGTACTTTTCAAGGAGTTTTGGCTGTTACAAATTCAAAGTACTTTTCAAGGAGTAGGCATCAAATTTAAACACTTTTTAAGACTGCGTGTAAACCCTGTTATATTTGGATTATACGTCAAACTAAAATATTGAATTTATAACATCCTTCACATACCTTTAACCTGTTTCATCTCTTCTTCCAACATGTCAACCCTTGTTCCTAGTTCATCTATTTTTTTCCACACATTTATTTCTTTAGTAAAATATTCCCTTTTATTTTCATCTATACAAAGGTTTTGAGATTCATCAATTAAGTTTTGTAGATTTGTTATCCTACAGTTTTCTTTTAATCCTTCGTTTAATCTCATTAGAATCTGAAAGTATAAAATTCAGTGTAGAAATGGAATAGAATTTTGCTGACAAACAGCAATTTGCTAGTAACATACCGTTGCTCAGAATAGATATTCAATGGGAAATATTTCAGCTGGGATCTGTACATTGCTGGTTCCAGTCTTCAAACCCCGGTGAAAGTGTCGCTTAAAAACGTTTGTTGTAGTTACATACTTGTCAAGTTAGGCCTCAAAATATTCTCAGTGTTACAACAAGCCATGTCCAAAGAATTTTGGTGAGATATTTAAGAAATAACATTAATCTGCTAGATAATTTTGTTTTACAATGCTTTATATTTCATTGGAAAATACACAATACAAATAGAGTCGTCAGTGTACCAGATTTTGCACACATTTGCAATATTCAAGTATATTTACAATTGAAACCTTCAAATTCACTGACAGCATTTATATCAAATCTAAAAACAAACACCTTTCTCTTAAAAAAATGTTTTCATATCTGTCAATATTTTATGACGTCATGGTGGAGAGTGTGTTTGAATACAAACACTGTATTCTTTGTATCGGGTAATCGATTTTGCGCACAATGGCCTAGGATAAAATATATGCATTGAATCCATCAATTCTTTCAAGAGTTTTTGATGGGAAACCAATTTTTGCAAAGACGAACGGATGGACAGACGGACGGACCAACAGACAGATGGACCGACAGACAGACGGACGGATGGACAGGGGTTACGCCTTACATTCTTCGAATGGCGGGGGCATAAAAATATACTCCAGTACTCGCCAATTAACACTTGAAAGCCAAATTACACGATGCAATCATTTGTACGCATCTATACATGTATGAAACATGTACCATCACAGCAAATACATTTTTTAAGAAAACTTAATATCTTTATAGTAAAGATCTAGATAACATTTTATTAGGAGCAATATAATTTTCTACATCAGTTTGTGTAGTAAAAATAGAAGATTGCTGCTATTATAACCTCGCTTAAATATTTGAACAAGAAAAGATGAATCAAGTCACGTTTAGAATGACAGTTCTTAGTTGAGAGAAATAATTATTGGATTTTTTGAATATGATAGAAAATTTCCATTATTTTATGAACAAAGATACTTTTTTCTTGCGTTCTGTTATATTTTCATGTAATTCTATCAGTTACCACACAAGTAAATGGGTGTTGTTCTGCTTACTTACTGACCAATATCTGTTTGTTATGCTTGCATGAAAAGCATCCAAGCCGTCAGCTTTAGAGAAAGTAACAAAATATCGTTGTTTTTATTGGGAATCACTGAATAAACATGAGAAATCAGTTAGGTGTGTGAAACCTTGTTCTGTGAGAAATCAGGTAGGTGTGTGAAACCTTGTTCTTTGGGAAATCAGGTAAGTGTGTGAAACCTTGTTCTGTGAGAAATAAGGTAGGTGTGTGAAACCTTGTTCTGTGAGAAATCAGGTAAGTGTGTGAGACCTTGTTCTGTGAGAAATCAGGTAGGTGTGTGAAACCTTGTTCTGTGAGAAATCAGGTAAGTGTGTGAGACCTTGTTCTGTGAGAAATCAGGTAAGTGTGTGAGACCTTGTTCTGTGAGAAATCAGGTAGGTGTGTGAAACCTTGTTCTGTGGTAAATCAGGTAGGTGTGTGAAACCTTGTTCTGTGAGAAATCAGGTAGGTGTGTGAGACCTTGTTCTGTGAGAAATCAGGTAAGTGTGTGAAACCTTGTTCTGTGAGAAATCAGGTAGGTGTGTGAAACCTTGTTCTGTGAGAAATCAGGTAAGTGTGTGAAACCTTGTTCTGTGAGAAATCAGGTAAGTGTGTGAAACCTTGTTCTGTGAGAAATCAGGTAGGTGTGTGAAACCTTGTTCTGTGAGAAATCAGGTAAGTGTGTGAAACCTTGTTCTGTGAGAAATCAGGTAGGTGTGTGAAACTTTGTTCTGTGAGAAATCAGGTAAGTGTGTGAGACCTTGTTCTGTGAGAAATCAGGTAGGTGTGTGAAACCTTGTTCTGTGGTAAATCAGGTAGGTGTGTGAAACCTTGTTCTGTGAGAAATCAGGTAGGTGTGTGAAACCTTGTTCTGTGAGAAATCAGGTAAGTGTGTGAAACCTTGTTCTGTGAGAAATCAGGTAAGTGTGTGAAACCTTGTTCTGTGAGAAATCAGGTAGGTGTGTGAAACCTTGTTCTGTGAGAAATCAGGTAAGTGTGTGAAACCTTGTTCTGTGAGAAATCAGGTAGGTGTGTGAAACTTTGTTCTGTGAGAAATCAGGTAAGTGTGTGAGACCTTGTTCTGTGAGAAATCAGGTAGGTGTGTGAAACCTTGTTCTGTGAGAAATCAGGTAAGTGTGTGAGACCTTGTTCTGTGGTAAATCAGGTAGGTGTGTGAAACCTTGTTCTGTGGTAAATCAGGTAGGTGTGTGAAACCTTGTTCTGTGAGAAATCAGGTAGGTGTGTGAGACCTTGTTCTGTGAGAAATCAGGTAAGTGTGTGAAACCTTGTTCTGTGAGAAATCAGGTAAGTGTGTGAAACCTTGTTCTGTGAGAAATCAGGTAGGTGTGTGAAACCTTGTTCTGTGAGAAATCAGGTAGGT